>JACEFZ010009118.1:0-30000 GCA_014155875.1 Cepaea nemoralis
AGGGGAGTTTTTTCTAAAATAAGCGCGCCGTTTTGAATCCCTTGACTTTTTTCTTATTGTTTCTTTTAGAAATTTTTGCAGAGAGGGGAATTTTCATCCGCTCTAAAGATCGGGGGTTTTAGTGAAGCTTCTTTGTGCCGTCGATTTGGCGTGCTGTGTGTGGGGTTTGTGTGTGTGTGTGGTGTGTTGTGTGCGGTGTGGCGTGTGGGGGTTTTTGTGCGTGCTCGTTATGTTGCATTGTATGTGTTTGGGGTTGTGTGTGTGTGGCTGACCAATCGTTACCATCTAACCCAAACCGACCAAAAAAAGTAGGCTGTCTGTAAACAGACGGATAAAAAGAGGGTACGGCAGATAGACAGAAAAAGGGGTAGGCAGGGGACGGAATGGCCAGTCGACAGACAGACGACAACAAAAAAGACGCCCGACGACAGACAGACGGACAGCAGACAGATTTACCGATAGGTAAGCAAGACAGGCAACGGGATGGATGGGAGGGGACGGATGGAGGTGGACGGATGGATGGGATGGAGGGGGAGGGATGATGGTTTGGGGGATGGAGGGATGATCGATCGGGATGGAGGGGAGGGAAAGGGAGGATGGGGGATGGATGGATCAAATGGATGGGTGGATCGATGGATGGATGGTGGAAGAGGGTTTGGATGGATGGATCGATCGATCGATGGATGGATGATGGATGATGGATGGATGGATGGATGGATGGATGGATGGGTGTGTGGGTGTATAATTGCATGCATGGATGATATATACATTATTATTTTTACAGCACCTATCCAGTATAAACTGCCTACCCGTAAACATTGCAAAGCTTTTGTTTTTCCAGTCCTACTGGGAAAGCCATGACGTGTTTCTGAATGCTTACAATCTACGACTCTAATATTCCATTCAAAGTCACTTTCATTCATCATGTGCCATGCCGGTAAGCGTGCGCGGTCATGTTTCGCCATAAACTACAAAACATGACTTTCTTGGCATCAGTAAAGAAGGTAGTTTGCCATTGCTTTCCTTCTTAGCAGTGCCCGTACTGGACGGTAACAGTAGCCGTTGTCTCTAAAAACATACCCTCAGCCTACCGTCGTGAAATTGGAGGCGTTAACCAATAACTATCTGGCAGCTGCTCTACAAAGTCATCACCTCGACATTAAAATTTTTGTTTTTTAGCTGACACGTATGATGCAATCGAAAACGATGACAAATATAGGATCCAGGAGCTGACTGCGGTTACATCTTCTGACAAGTGATTGTCTGTGGTGAAGCTGATTGTGTTGCATGCCTCGCGCTCCGAAGGTTGTGGGGTAGATTCCGGGCTACGTCGTTCAGTTCGGGAGTGTAATTTTTTCGGAGACTCCTGGGGATCGTCGCTGGAGCTCCGGGGTTCGCGCTTTGCGAGACGTTTTCGGCAGGTCGCCCAAAGGAAAGAGATCGAGCCATATGGGATGCAACCCGGGGCAATGAAGTCGACCCTCTTGTAACATACATGCTGACCACACCTGCGTTAGCTTCTTGAGGTTCCAGCAGCTGACAAGGCACTAGGGCTGGGTCATGTCACTACCGCAGAGGACACCCAGCCTTCGCCTTCTCCTTCGCCTTCGTCTACTTCTCCTTCTCCTCCTCCTCCTCCTCCTCCTCCTCCTCCTCCTCCTTCTTCTTCTTCTTCTTCTTCTTCTTCTTCTTCTTCTTCTTCTTCTTCTTCTTCTTCTTCTTCTTCTTCTTCTTCTTCTTCTTCTTCTTCTTCGCTATACACGCCCGGGAGTCAGTATGAATATTTCCAAAGAAAGTAGCAATCAACTTAAGCTTGTTGACATGTCTACACAGTTTGGCTTTAAATGGAGCTGGTGAAGGTTAAATATTGTTTGTTTTTTTTTTTATTTCTGTTCTGCCAATGTTTGATTCTCCTGCTGCAAATTGTTAACTGAAAACCGTGTATTCCCTTAGTGAATTTAAGTACAGAAAGCCACAATAATATGCGAATTAGCCAAATCTGCCCCAAATACGACATATATAAACAAACCTTCTAGCCTAGAGAAACAATAGTGGAAGATAAACTCTGTGGACAACTGAGTGAACTAAATAAGACAACGAAGTTAATAAAAGAGAAAACATTGCAGATATACACAGTCAATTACCAGGCGGAAGCAGCGGAAGAGGCCGGCCACGTAAACGATAGTCAGAGGGAATTAGAGAGTCCATGGGAGTCTCGATACATGAAGCCCATAAACAGGCACTCTCCCGCTGTTTATAATTCACCTCGACACCGCAAGGTACAAGAGGAACTAGATGAAATTACAAGCGATAGAAAGAAGAACAAAATGTACCTTCTTGTGTTGTTTATCTCGCGCTTTCTTGCTGTCATCTGGCGATATTTTCAGACTTTATTGTTTATTCATATTACATGTACGAGTGTTTATAGGCAGTGTGGACTTCTAAAATTAACCAGCCAAGAATGTGTACCAGTATATTTAATGGTCCAGCAGATGTGCTACCCCGCATTACTTTAGTTTTTGTTGCATTTATATTCATATTGTAGTTTAATTTCTGCTGAGTTCCACAAATATTAAACCTACTGAAATAAACGTCTTACGCCTAACTCCACTTCCACATTACGCGTGTCGAAGGATAACAGAAGATGTGGACGTCCAGAGCTTTGATTCAAGGATACATACAAGGGACCATGACACATTGTTGAAGTCAGACACCACAAATGGAAGAAAACGTCTGGATGTAACGGCTGGAGATGTGCTATGGGAATCATCTTGAACTTGGTGAAAGGAACCTACTGGTTGAGGGCCTATGTCCTACTGGGGTTAAAGAGTGAAAGAAGTATCAGTGTTTTCTGTGTGTGGAAAGGGGGGAGGGGGGGGGGTCTCCGTGACGAAGTGATTAAGCCCCCTGTCCCGCTCTCCTAAAGAGGAAAGAAGAAATCGCAAAAAAAAAAAAAAAGAACATCAGGTTTAATCCTTCTAGATGGCATCCTCCTATGGTAAGATTTAACTGAAGGAGGTTATTATACACATAGTAAGTGTAATCAAGTTCCTTTCCGACTGGCGTGGGCTATCAAGCTCATCCACATCTTACGAACATTGTGCATCTGATCTCTGGCGCTGAGCCGTTGTACCATGATAAAGGCTGACTAAAAGTTTGTCTTGCTGCCTTCCTGTATGTTTCGGTTCTACAGATCTTTCTATTTGTCACAACATGTTCTGGTTCTTCTCTTCTTGTGGTCGAAAATGATGACTGCCTCTTTCTGATATTTGTGATAAGTTATATGTGTGTGTTATCCTCTTCCTAAACATTTAGGTTAATCGTTTTGTCTGTCCGAGGAATTATCAGCATTTCTCTGTAAAACCACACCTCTGAGGCTTTAACGGATGTTTCTGCCAGTTTACTAAGTGTCTAGAAATTACAGCAATGTATTAAAACTTGCTCCATAAATCACGCAAGAATTCTTTTTTTTCTGACTTCCAGTGGCAAGGATTTATTGTATAATACGTTCTTCTTTTTATAAAATGCAGTTTTTGCTTGTTCTATTCTGTTCTTTATCTCCGTATTACATCTTCTATCTGATTTCTTTAGTCATGTTATAAAAAGAGAAGATCTGAAGAAAGCTGTAAGAAAATGGAAAATTTGTGAAAGTAGAGACGGAGGTAGAGATGAAAGCAGACACCTATTTAGGTAGCAATGTAGACAGAGATGAGGGAACAGATAGAGATATTGATATAAGGATAGCAAAGACAAAAGATGCCATTGTAGCTCTAGGAGATTTATGAAACTCAACAGAACTTAAACTAGCACTAATAATACTGAACTTTAACTTGAAATCAGCATTGCAGTATGGATCACATAGTGGAGGACGAGTAAAATTATCTATATCTATAAAACAGAGTGTATGTTTGTGGGTTTGTGGGTCTTGGATACGTTCGATAACGGTACATCCGATTGAGATGAAATTTTCTACACGTCTTCCTTTCATTCCTGTGCAACCGACTATAATAATTTCTTAATGTAAAATCTTCTACTTATTTAATAACATTTACTTTTCCATTTTCATTATATAATGTCTATATAGCAGGGGGACTTCACTCTAGAAAAGTTATTTCAAGGGGCATAACTTTTAATAACATTTCTATATACTTTATAGTCATATTGTTGGACTTACCTGCACTATTGTTAAACTCTTTGTCTATAGTTATGTTTAGGCATATGAGTTATATTAAATAATGATATAATCTTTAAGGTATTTTTAAAGTTTGCATACAAATAATGCATTATGCATAACATTTTAACCCATCTTTTTCTGCTTACAAAACTTATCAACTGTCATGTCGGTTCAGTTTTCATTAAAAATAATGAATGGTGTGTGGAAGGACATTCTTTTAAGTTACTGGGTGAAGCCGGGTCAGACAGACAGACAGATAGTCGGGAACGGGAGAGCTTATATGACTACTTATATTAATTAAATGAGATGCTCCCCACCAGGGACTGGGTGAAGCCGGGCCGGGTCAGCCAGACAGACAGACAGACAGACAAACAAGCAGACAGACAGACTGATAGATAGATAGATCCCCTCCAGGGCCTGGGCGAAGCCGGGCCGGGTCAGCTAGTTCCTAATAAACTAGAGACGTGAATTAATTGCTGCCTAACAGAATAGAAGGACTAAAGTGGTCAGGCAGAATGACTCATGAGTGGCTTAGAGAGAGAGAGAGAGAGAGAGAGAGAGAGAGAGAGAGAGAGAGAGAGAGAGAGAGAGAGAGAGAGAGAGAGAGAGAGAGAGAATTAGACATATTGCAAACGAGAACTAAACAGATTGCAGCTAGAGCTAGACAGACTGCAGCGAGAACTAGACAGATTGCAGAGAGAACTAGACAGATTGCAGCGAGAACTAGATAGATTGCAGCGAGAACTAGAAAGATTGCAGCGAGAACTAGAAAGACTGCAGCGAGAACTAGATAGATTGCAGCGAGAACTAGAAAGATTGCAGCGAGAACTAGACAGATTGCAGCGAGAACTAGATAGATTGCAGCGAGAACTAGAAAGATTGCAGCGAGAACTAGATAGATTGCAGCGAGAACTAGAAAGATTGCAGCGAGAATTAGATAGATTGCAGCGAGAACTAGACAAATTGCAACGAGAACTAGAGAGACTGTAGCTATAGCTAGACAAATCGCAGCGAAAACTAGGCAGATCGCAGCGAGAACTAGACAGATTGCAGCTAGAGGTAGACAAATAAGACAGATTGCAGTGAGAACTAGATAGATTGCAGTGAGAACTAGATAGATTGCAGCGAGAACTAGACAGATTGCAGGAAGAACTACACATATTGCAGCGAGAACTAGACATATTGCAGGAAGAACTAGACAGAATGCAGCGAGAACTAGACAGATTGCAGGAAGAACTAGACAGATTGCAGCGAGAACTAGACAGATTGCAGGAAGAACTAGACAGATTGCAGGAAGAACTAAACAGATTGCAGCGAGAACTAGACAGATTGCAGGAAGAACTAGACAGATTGCAGGAAGAACTACACAGATTGCAGCGAGAACTAGACAGATTGCAGGAAGAACTAGACAGATTGCAGGAAGAACTAGACAGATTGCAGGAAGAACTAGACAGACTGCAGCGAGAACTAGACAGATTGCAGGAAGAACTAGACATATTGCAGGTAGAAGTAGACATATTGCAGCGAGAACTAGACAGATAGCAGGAAGAACTAGACAGATTGCAGGAAGAACTAGACAGATTGCAGGAAGAACTAGACAGATTGCAGGAAGAACTAGACAGATTGCAGAGAATTGAGAGTTGGAAGAAAGCCACTGTCGCAGGGCAGACCCCACATTTAGAAAACTTGATAATAGTGTAACTGGAAAGTCTTTCCTCTGGAACACACAGAGAAGAGGGAAACCTATAATACACGGAGAAAGGGAAATAGATGAATGCTTTGGGAGGGAATCAGACGAGCTGTAGGGGACAGAAAAAGATAGGACGGCAATTTAAGGGCACAATGGGTAGACAAAAAGCTAGAAAAAGGAGAGACAAATGTCGAGAGAGGGAGATAATTCTCCGAAGTCGGAATGGGTTCGTCCTGATGGTGAGGGACACTGCTAATAGGGAAAGCTAATCCACCCGCGTCGGCTTCCTGGCCTAGAGGTTAGCGACTTTTCTCCGTAATCTCGTATACTCTCGTAAGTAACGTGACGACGGTGAGAATCCGCAGTGGTTCGAATCGCGTCGGTAACTTACGGGGTATGTGAGCCGGCCGCTCAGAAAGCAATGGCAAACTACTGAGCGTAATCTTGCCAAGAAATCAACAATCAGCTGAAAGATGCTGATGTTGACAGCGATGTCCTGTAAAGGATATGCAATCCACCCGCAAAATTCACTTCAGGACTACTATAAGTAGTTTCTATGGACTACGTTTGAGTTGAAAGCGATCGGAAACAAAAAAAAAACATTAAAGTTTTACCACTGAACACTCCTATGATAGTAGCTGCAATGTGGTTTTCTATGTGATGATACAACAACAAATCACATACTTACCCTTTGATATCTACTTAATAATACTAAACACCGCACAGATTAGCCTCAGTCGGATGAAACATTCTTTAAACAAAACACGCAAAGATTGATACCAGAGCCAAACATTCCTAAAACTCGTAAGATAAATCACAAAACAAATACCTGACAAGATTCCAACAAACAAGTTAGTATATTATTACGGTAATCACACCGAAAGACCATTTTTTATATCGATCACGTGAGCAGAAATACGTCAAAGCATTGGACAGCTAAAACTAGACAACATAAATTGGCCAATTATGGAAAGTATTTCATAATTTGCAAAGTCCGCAGCCTTCTGTGTTGTTATTGATTTGCTTGTACTTGAAGTCTGATGGGGAGAATGCCCTGGGAACAGAGATGATAAGTAAGAAGTCTTCAACAACCTCGATATGACAAGAACATTGCTAAACGAGATCAGGAATCGACCAGTAAATTGTCTTTGGCTCATTACCATTGTCTGCTTCATGCTGCAGGTCCCTTGTTGACCATCGCTCTCATCCCGGCCCGTTGGAACCATTCTCGATCCTTCTGTACTTTCCCTGCCAATATGTCTGACGATCGGATTCGTAAATATGCAGTGAAGTTGTCGATGGTAGGCCTCCTAACCCGTGCCGCCATCTTTGCTTTTCACTTTACACATCAAAATTACTATTTTTAATATTACTTTTCTTCCCCGATGGTGTTTCCACCTTGTCGTGGTGGGGGAGCTTGAGTTTCTCAATGACCCTGAGAGCTATGCCGGCGGTAGCGTAGCTACCAGCAGGGCCTCCCAAGCCGGACAGGTCAAAGGGTAGAGAACAGACAAAGAGAAACACCCTGGTCCTCCAGGTTGGGGGTTGAAGCGTGGGGTTAACATCCCCACCTTTGTAAAAACCTTTTTTGTTACGAAACAGATACATGAGCCTCGATTTCGGACTGACTTATCTGGACAACGACCTTGGAATGTTAAAGGACTTTTGAGATTTGGGACATGGAATGTACGGACACTATATCGAGCTGGAGCGGCCGAAGAACTAACCCGGGAGCTGGTTGAATATCAAATGGATATAACAGCAATTCAAGAAATAAGGTGGCCAGGAGAGGGTACTTTAGAGCAAAATGGAATGATTATAATATATGGAGGAAACACCCAAAATAAACATGAATTAGGAACAGGATTTGTCATCAAAAAAGAGTTATGGGGGAACGTTTTAAACTTTAAAGCTGTTAATGACAGGATTAGTAAATTACGAATAAAAGGTAAATGGAAAAATATAACGATGATTAATGTACATGCACCTACTGAAGAGAAAGAAGATGATATTAAAGAAGACTTTTATAATGATCTGGAAGATGTCATAGAAGAAACCCCCAAACAGGACATCCTGATTGTGCTGGGAGACTTCAATGCAAAAATAGGTAGAGAGCAAACTAATAAAAAAGTGGCCGGTATGGAAAGCCTACATACAACTTCAAATGATAATGGATGGAGAGTCATCAACCTGGCAGAAGCCAAAGGACTGCAGATTAGCAGTACCAGACTACAAAGAAAGGATATACACAAACAAACTTGGAAATCATGTGACAAGAGAACCTATAATCAAATAGATCACATTTTAATTAACAACAGAAATGCATCAAACATACAGCAAGTTAGAAGTTATAGAGGAGCTGAGTGCCACAGTGACCACTTCCTCGTTGGAGCAAAATTTAAAATAAAACTTAAGAGAGCTTTCTATACTAAATTACAAAGATTACACCCAACATATAACAGAGAAAAACTACAAGAAATTACAGTCAAAGAGAAATTTACAGATGAAATAAAATGTAAACTTGAAACTCTGCAAAACCCTTTGGAGGAAAGCGTTGACCAAACTTGGTTGAACATCAAGAATACAATTCAATCTACCGCAGAAGAATGTCTCGGTGTGTTAACCACGCATAGAAAGAACAGATGGTTCAATCAAAAATGTGAAGAAGCAGTCATTAGGAAAAAGAATGCCAGACATTTATGGTTAAATGACATCAACAACATCCAAAAGGAAGAGCATTATAGAAATGAATGTAAAGAGGCTACAAAAATAGTCCGACAGCAGAAGCGAGAATATATGAGTAATATAATCAAAGATATGGAAACTAATCACCAGAAAAATGAATCCAGAAAGTTTTTTAAAGAACTGAAGTCAATGAAACGAGGGCACCAACAAAACACATATGGTTTAAAAGACAAAAATGGGAATATGATAAATACCAATGAGGAAATGTGCAACACATGGAAAGAATATTTTGTTGAATTACTAAATTGTGAAGCTCCAAGTAACACTTTCCCACAGGAAGAGGTTCTAACATGTGAACCACAAATTGAAGAACCTACATTTGAAGAAATCCTATATGTAATCACACGACTTAAAAACAATAAGGCAACTGGGACTGATGGAATTGCTGCTGAATTTATAAAGGCAGGTGGCCATGCATTACATCTAAAGCTATACGAACTAATAATAAAAATCTGGAGGACAGAAGAATTACCCCATGACTGGAAAGAGTCATTATTGATACCTATCTTTAAGAAAGGAGACAAGTTCCAATGTGAAAATTATAGAGGAATATCACTACTGTCCACAAGCTATAAGATACTATCCGCAGTATTACTAAATAGACTAAAACCATATTCAGAAGACATATTAGGTGACTACCAGGCGGGTTTTAGACAAAACAGATCAACAATAGATCAGATATTTATCTTACGACAAATAGCCGAGAAAAATTGGGAATATAAAAGAGATCTCCATAACATTTTTGTGGATTTTAAAAAGGCTTATGATAGTGTCCATAGGAATAGTCTATGGAATGCTATGCAGGAATTTGGAATACCAAGGAAGTTAATCAACATGACCAGACTATGCATGGAAGATACTTATAATATAGTAACATATAAAGGCAGGAAATCAGACCCTTTCCAAATAACATCTGGCTTGAAACAGGGTGATGCACTATCGCCGCTACTCTTCAATCTGGCTCTAGAGAAAGTTGTAAGGAAGGTAAAGGAGGAATGTGATATTGGAGGAACATCCAAGCTGCTTGGTTATGCAGATGATATAGATATTATAGGGCAAAGTGAACAAAAGACATTGGAAATATTGACTCACTTAAAGGAAAAAGCCCAACAGATGGGGCTGGTTATCAACCAAGATAAGACAGAATATATGGTAATTTCAAGAGACGGAATGGCTAAAAACTCTGGCCACATACAAATAGATAATATGACCATTAAAAGAACGGAAACATACAAATACCTGGGTACAATCTTCAACTGCTCCAACATCATAAGGGAAGAAATACAAACTAGAATCAACTCTGGAAATAAGATATACTATGCACTACAACATCTACTAAAATCAAATGCGCTATCTCGTAACACCAAAATCACAATATACAAAACACTGATCAGACCAGTTGTGCTGTATGGCTCTGAAACCTGGAGTACAACGAAAGGAGACGAAGCCTTGTTACAAACCTTTGAGAACAAAATTTTAAGACGCATCTTTGGACCCATTAGGGATACACAAAGTGGAGAGTGGAAAAGAAGAAGTAACAAGGACATTTATGATCTGTTTAAGTCCCCGCTAATCACTGGTATCATGAAGGCTAATAGACTACAATGGCTGGGGCATATAGAAAGAATGGAAGAAAATAGGGAAACAAAACTCGCTTACACTCAGGAAATAAATGACCGTAGACCCCGAGGTAGACCGAGAAGACGGTGGAGAGATAATGCATGTACAGACCTTAAAGCACTTGGAATCAACGACTGGCAAGAGAAGGTCCACCAGAGAGACGAATGGAGACGGATTGTATCTGCAGCAAAGAACCTCAATGGCTCGGAACGCTGAAGAAGAAGAAGAATATTACTTTTAATAATAAATATTAACTTTTGAAACATACAAAACCGGAAGCAGTTAAGTATCCTAACGAGTAAGCTTTGAAAAGTCATCTCCTTAAGGCTTGTTGTTAGTTAGTTAGTTAGTTAGTTAGTTAGTTAGTTGGTTGGTTGGTTGGTTGGTTGGTTGGTTGGTTGGTTGGTTGGTTGGTTGGTTGGTTGGTTGGTTGGTTGGTTGGTTGGTCAATAGATCATCCTCATTGCACATCGAACCATTCAGTCCACAAGTGCTCGGATCCCCTCCTCAGCAAATCCCGCAGCGTGTAGCGGCTAACGACACCAGTTCTGTGTTGGTTTATTAATCTTCTTTGGCTTCCTGTCTAGTGCTCTCGTTTTGCCACACCTCTTTTAACTTGCTGTTCTCGCAGCCTGACCATGGTTGTATATTCACAGTCATCACTTGGCTCTCGTGAATGACTTACTTCTCGTAGAGCATTCAGAGTGTCTGCCTGGTCCATGGCTCGTCCGCCTTCCACAGTAGCCTTATCTGCAAGCTTGTCAGCCCGCTCATTTCCTTGTACACTCGCATGCCCTGGCACGAAAATGAAACTAATCTTTGCAAGTCTGACCGCTCCAGAGACAGCAGCCACTGTCTTCGGACCCACCCCATCTCTATCTTCTTAAGCATGCTCATTGAGTCAACAGGGACACATGCCCACATATGCTTTATGTCATATATCTTATGTCATATGTCTTATGTCATGTGTTCACGACGATCCCTGCCGCTTCTTAAAGGAACCATGCCTATTATTACTGCTCTGTATAAACCATCAATCTTTATTAACGACGCCGAACTAGAGATGGTAGACCATTTTACATATCTAGGATCAGTGGTAAACAGCAAAGTATCCCTAGATCAGGAAATCAACATCCGGATTGGTAAGGCAGCAACAACAATGAACAGGTTAAGAAAAAAAAGTCTGGGAGAACAGGAAGCATACTGCCAAAACAAAAGTCCTTGTCTATTAAACCTATGTCCTTAGTACTCTTCTTTATGGCAGTGAAATCTGGACAACTTACTCACACCAAGAGAAACGTTTAAACAGCTTTCATATGCGGTGTCTGCGAAGAATTCTTGGTATTAAGTGGCAAGACAAAATCACAAATACTGAAGTATTGGAAAGATCAGGTTGTGTGACGGTTTATTCCATGCTCAGTCTTCGTAGACTTAGATGGATTGGACATCTTAGGAGGATGGATGATGGTAGAATACCAAAGGACATCTTTTTTGGTGAATTACAGATGGGTAAGAGATCTCAGGGTCGGCCTCTACTACGATACAAAGATGTGTGTAAACGGGACATAATTTATACAGGCATTGATAATGCACATTGGGAGCAAGTCGCCGCTGAACGTGTTGCATGGAAGGCAAACATCAGAAATGGAATAAAGACAAAGGAGAAAATTATTGCAGATAAGTCATACACCGAGCGTGTGAGACGTAAGATGGTGCGTGATGGTGGAAATGACCACGTGTTCACATGCACCCACTGTAAACGGACGTTTACAGCGCGAATTGGCCTTATCAGTCACATTCGCTACCGCCATAGGTAAAAGTTATTATGCCTTTTTAAAGCACAAATTATCGTCTTGTCAAGACGGAAAGGTGCCAATGTGTGTGTGTGTCAACAGAAAGATAGCAATTGAAACGAGAACAAGAGCGTTGAAGTGCTACATAGAACCTATGCTTTTGTTTGGATGTGAAGCGTGGACACTGAGCAGACAAGCTGAAAAAACATCTGATGGCTGTGGAAATGTGTTATCTGAGGAAAATGCAAAGAATACCATGGATGGACAGAAAAACCAATGAACAAGTCCTTCAAGAAACAAATGAAAATCGTAAATTGATTAGAGTCATTAGACGTAGACAGTGAAAAATTGTTTGGGCACGCTATGAGAAGAAATGAATTGGAGAACTTGGTGACAACTGGCAAGATCGAAGGCAAGAGACCAAGGGGAAGACCCAGAAGTAAATACCTGGATGGCTTGGCCTCGTGGCATGGTCGAGACAGAAACACGAAGCTGATCCACGACTCTGGTCACCGAGTGAGCTGGCAAAACATGACTGTGTCGACACTGTGTTACTATCACTGTCAGCAGCAATAATTACACTGTGTTACTATCATTGTCAGCAGCAATAATTACACTGTGTTACTATCATTGTCAGCAGCAATAATTACACTGTGTTACTATCATTGTCAGCAGCAATAATTACACTGTGTTACTATCATTGTCAGCAGCAATAATTACACTGTGTTACTATCATTGTCAGCAGCAATAATTACACTGTGTTACTATCACTGTCAGCAGCAATACTTACACTGTGTTACTATCACTGTCAGCAGCAATAATTACACTGTGTTACTATCACTGTCAGCAGCAATAATTGCACTGTGTTACTATCATTGTCAGCAGCAATAATTACACTGTGTTACTATCATTGTCAGCAGCAATAATTACACTGTGTTACTATCATTGTCAGCAGCAATAATTACACTGTGTTACTATCATTGTCAACAGCAATAATTACACTGTGTTACTATCATTGTCAGCAGCAATAATTACACTGTGTTACTATCACTGTCAGCAGCAATACTTACACTGTGTTATTATCACTGTCAGCAGCAATAATCCAATGTGTTTATCTCACTGTCAGCAGCAATAATTGCACTGTGTTACTATCACCTGTCCAGCCAGCAATAATAACACTGTGTTACTATCACTGTCAGCAGCAATAATTACACTGTGTTACTAGCACTGTCAGCAGCAATAATTGCACCTGTGTTTACTAGCACTGGTCAGCACGCAATAATACACTGTGTACTATCATTGTCAGCAGCAGAATTACACTGTGGTACTATCAGTGTGCAGCACAGCAATAATTACACTGTGGTACTATCACTGGTCAAGCAGTCCAATAATTACACTGTGTTACTATCACTGTCTAGCAGCAATAATTCTACTGTGTTTTACTATCAGTGTATAGCAGCAATTAATTGCACTGTGTTACTAGCATTGTCAGCAGCACTAATTACACTGTGGTACTATCACTTGTCAGCAGCAATAATTAAACTGTGTTACTATCATTGTCAGCAGCAATAAGTACACTGTGTTACTATCATGTCAGCGAGCAATAAATTACACTGTGTTACTATCATTGTCAGCAAACAAGTGATATCCATGTGTTAACATCCTTGTCAGCAGCAATAATTACCACTGTGTTACTATCATTGTCAGCAGCAATACTTTGCACTGTTGTTACTATACATTGTCAGCAGCAGCCATAATTACACTGTGTTACTATCATTGTCAGCAGCAATAATTACACTGTGTTACTATCATTGTCAGCAGCAATAATTGCGCTGTGTTACTATCATTTTCAGCAGCAATAATTGCACCGTTTTACTATCATTGTCAGCAGCAATGATTCCACTGTGTTACTATCATTGTCAGCAGCAATAATTGCACTGTGTTACTATCATTGTCAGCAGCAATTATAACACTGTGTTACTATCATTGTCAGCAGCAATAATTGCACTGTGTTACTATCATTGTCAGCAGCAATGATTCCACTGTGTTACTATCATTGTCAGCAGCAATAATTGCACTGTGTTACTATCATTGTCAGCAGCAATAATTACACTGTGTTACTATCATTGTCAGCAGCAATAATTGCACTGTGTTACTATCATTGTCAGCAGCAATGATTACACTGTGTTACTATCATTGTCAGCAGCAATGATTCCACAATGTTACTATCATTGTCAGCAGCAATAATTGCACTGTGTTACTATCATTGTCAGCAGCATAATTACACTGTGTTACTATCATTGTCAGCAGCAATAATTACACTGTGTTACTATCATTGTCAGCAGTAATAATTGCACTGTGTTACTATCATTGTCAGCAGTAATAA
Source organism: Cepaea nemoralis (assembly GCA_014155875.1). Lineage (NCBI taxonomy): Eukaryota > Metazoa > Mollusca > Gastropoda > Stylommatophora > Helicidae > Cepaea > Cepaea nemoralis. The sequence continues at coordinate 14,409 of JACEFZ010009118.1, forward strand.
TTGCACTGCGTTAGTATCATCACTGTCAGCAGCAATAATTGCACTGTGTTACTATCATTGTCAGCAGTAATAATTGCACTGTGTTACTATCATTGTCAGCAGTAATAATTGCACTGTGTTACTATCATTGTCGGCAGTAATAATTGCACTGTGTTACTATCATTGTCAGCAGTAATAATTGCACTGTGTTACTATCATTGTCAGCAGTAATAATTGCACTGCGTTACTATCATCACTGTCAGCAGCAATAATTGCACTGTGTTACTATCATTGTCAGCAGTAATAATTGCACTGCGTTACTATCATTGTCAGCAGTAATAATTGCACAGTGTTACTATCATCACTGTCAGCAGCAATAATTGCACTGTGTTACTATCATTGTCAGCAGTAATAATTGCACTGCGTTACTATCATTGTCAGCAGTAGTAATTGCACTGCGTTACTATCATCACTGTCAGCAGCAATAATTGCACTGCGTTACTATCATTGTCAGCAGTAATAATTGCACTGTGTTACTATCATCACTGTCATCAGCAATAATTGCCCTGCGTTACTATCATTACTGTCAGCAGCAATAATTGCACTGCGTTACTATCACTGTCAGCAGTAATAATTGCACTGTGTTACTATCACTGTCAGCAGTAATAATTGCACTGTGTTACTATCATCACTGTCAGCAGCAATAATTGCACTGTGTTACTATCATTGTCAGCAGTAATAATTGCACTGTGTTACTATCATTGTCAGCAGTAATAATTGCACTGCGTTAGTATCATCACTGTCAGTAGCAATAATTGCACTGTGTTACTATCATTGTCAGCAGTAATAATTGCACTGTGTTACTATCATTGTCAGCAGTAATAATTGCACTGTGTTACTATCATTGTCGGCAGTAATAATTGCACTGTGTTACTATCATTGTCAGCAGTAATAATTGCACTGTGTTACTATCATTGTCAGCAGTAATAATTGCACTGCGTTACTATCATCACTGTCAGCAGCAATAATTGCACTGTGTTACTATCATTGTCAGCAGTAATAATTGCACTGCGTTACTATCATTGTCAGCAGTAATAATTGCACAGTGTTACTATCATCACTGTCAGCAGCAATAATTGCACTGTGTTACTATCATTGTCAGCAGTAATAATTGCACTGCGTTACTATCATTGTCAGCAGTAGTAATTGCACTGCGTTACTATCATCACTGTCAGCAGCAATAATTGCACTGCGTTACTATCATGTCAGCAGTAATAATTGCACTGTGTTACTATCATCACTGTCATCAGCAATAATTGCCCTGCGTTACTATCATTACTGTCAGCAGCAATAATTGCACTGCGTTACTATCACTGTCAGCAGTAATAATTGCACTGCATTACTATCATTGTCAGCAGTAATAATTGCACTGCGTTACTATCATCACTGTCAGCAGTAATAATTGCACTGCGTTACTATCACTGTCAGCAGTAATAATTGCACTGTGTTACTATCATCACTTTCAGCAGCAATAATTGCACTGTGTTACTATCATTGTCAGCAGTAATAATTACACTGCGTTACTATCATCACTGTCAGCAGCAATAATTGCACTGTGTTACTATCATTGTCAGCAGAATTAATAATTGCACTGCGTTACTATCATTGTCAGCAGTAATAATTGCACTGTGTTACTATCATCACTGTCAGCAGCAATAATTGCACTGCGTTACTATCATTGTCAGCAGTAATAATTGCACTGTGTTACTATCATTACTGTCAGCAGCAATAATTGCACTGTGTTACTATCATTGTCAGCAGTAATAATTGCACTGCGTTACTATCATTGTGGGTGCCGTGACAGGGATTTGAACACATGACCACCGTTCCTGGAGGCAAGATATACCCCACACTGTGCAACATGCCTGGGCCACCCTTGTATACAGGTCAAAGTTAGCGCCCGTTGTTTTTGTGATATACTTGGCAATTGTTACTTCCATTGTCATTTATCATTGCTTTCTGAACAACTGACACTCACATCATCGAAATCAACACAAGATGGTCTGCTGCCAAATAGTTTGCGCCAGATTTCGAACCCGCGACTCGGTATGTCGGGGTTATTGTGAAACGCGTTCACTGACCCTAGGCCACAGCGGTGCTGTATACAGGTAGCTGGAATTAATGTCAACTTTAATACTGTGATTCTGGACGTAGTGCGAATTGTGTTACAATACCAGGTCGAGTGTCATGCGAACCCTATTAATGCAAGGCTAACGCAAACGTAATTGAGGTCACCTTAAGGGTTTTAGATGCTGCTACTTCCGACGTCCATTTGTTTACCTGAGCGCTTGGCAACAAACAACCCTTGACAACATGCGTGAAGTGTGGCAGCGCATCTTCTCCATTGTGTAAATAGTGGCCATATAGAAGGAACGACTGTTGAAGAAGATGTAACAATATTAAACGGGAACTTGAATTTGAGGAACTTGAAAATACTGTTGGGGAACAGCTCAGTCCACACACTAAGGTCCTTAGTGATGATAATCAAACATGTTAACACTAACTGTCAACAAACAAAAACTGTCATTTACTGTCTATAGTTAGTACCTGTAGGACAGGGGGTTTTGAGCCTCGGGAATCAAGGCCGCATGGCTAGTGCAGTCGCCACGAACTGTGCAGGTTAGAACTTTTCTGTTTGCCCCGGACAGGAAAAAAACTCCACACTTTACCGAGGATTCTAAGCCGGGTCTCCCGAATGAGAGCTCGGTATTCTAGCCACTCGGCCAGCCGCTCCATGCTAACACCAACAAAGACCATTTAAAGACGACAATAAAGCCGGAGATGGAGCTGTTAAGGAAACAGATAAGACATATGCCCCCCCCCCCCCCCCTTGCGTTGTGTTTGCGTGGAGTGAGACCCTAGTCTGAAATGTGACGTGTGTGTTTTTATTGTGTGTCCTCGGGATTGAAAGAATATTTTTTTTTATTTCTTTATATAAGGAAACAAGAAACCACAGTTGGAGAAAGAGAAGAAATGATTACCACCGTTGAACACATAAGTCAAAAGACAACAGATGATGACCGTAATTATAATTCAACCAGACAGATTCGTCTGTGCCATTATGTTAGAAATCAAAGTTCTATATAAGTAAGCAAAGTAAAGAGCCCTTTTGTACGTTTTAATGTGCCTTTGGCACACTGTACAAGACCTGTATCTTTGTAGACACATTAGCACTCGGTATGAGATACGGTCAATGTAACTCCCACCGCCTTTACTTCCCAATACATTTCTTGGCAACATCCCAATGGACAGCATAGGTCGCTACCCTGACACCGTTTCAAACTGACTAAAACTGCCCACAAATGAATATTTTATTATGTATGTTGAAGCGGAAAGGCAATGCTAGTACCAAACAACATCGCGCTGAAGTATTGTGTGCCAGGTGAAAGCCGCAAATATCGCAGTCTCGCTCCAAACACAGCATAAAGAAGAAAATGGGGCAGTAAATACGCGTTGACTTTAAATTAATAACTTTCTAAAGTAGTTCGGGTTGTCTCGTGGTCGATAATGATGATGGGATGTTCTTCTTCTTCTGCGTTCATCCGGAGTTTTTTCGGACGTGATTGCGTTGTGCCTGTTTACAGCAGAGCTGCGTTCTTGCGCCGTTAGGCCGACACATCCGACTTCTGCGGGCATTTGTTGACCGGGTTAACCTTCTGGGGGTGATGGGATGTTAATTATTAGGCCTTCACATATCCCAAATTACTACACAACGAGGTGAGTATCCAGTTCTCTTCCTCTCCGTCTTCCTTCCAAAGCAATTCCCAGAAAATTCTGAAAAGCATCTAATGCCCTATTTATTTGACTGGATCAGAAAACAGAAGTTATTCATTGCTGGAAATTCAACTTTGACCGCTGTCTTGCTACACAAGCGGTTCTTTACAGAGATGATTGAAGTTGATATAACTGGAATTGGATGGTTGGTTGGGTGGTTTATTAGTTGGTTTAATTATTTATTGGCTATTTCCCTGGTTGGTTGGTTGGTTGGTTGGTTGGTTGGTTGGTTGCTTAGTTGGTTGTTTGGTTGGTTGATTGGTTGAATGGCTGGTTGAGTGGTTTATCAGTTGGTTTAATGATTTATTGGCTGTTTCCCTGGTTGGTTGGTTAGTTGGTTGGTTGGTTGCTTAGTTGGTTGTTTGGTTGGTTGATTGGTTGAATGGCTGGTTGGGTGGTTTATGTATTGGTTTAATGATTTATTGGTTGTTTCCCTGGTTCATTGCTTCGTTGGCTGGTTGGTTGGTTGGTTGGTTGGTTTCTTGGTTGCTTGCTTGTTTACTTGGTTGGTTGATTGATTGATTGGCTCATTTCTTTGGCTGGTTGGTTGCTTAATTAGTTTGTTGGTTGGTGATTCTTCTGCTTTTTCTTTCCTCTTTCTAGGGAAGTGTGTCACACAGATTTAAGCACGTCAAAGATCAATGTCCCTGTCTTTGGCATGTGTTTTTGTAAGGTCTGCATTCTCTTGACAGATTCTATACAAGGTCATCAGCTGTATCTACCCGTGTGTAGATTTTATTTCATAGCAATTTTGTCAGGGTCGAGTCCTAACGGTATACTCCGTGCAATGTGCAGTTGCCGTAGAGTTTTTGTTTCTTTTTCTTGCACACATCGCACATGTGAATCCGAAAAGGCTTTTTATCAAATTTCACTACCCAAGAGGAGACGTGAGATATAATGAAGTGCAAATGGTTCTTGGAAACATTGGGAGCCCTGTGCTAAGGTTGAACCTTTACCTTCTGAACTTAATGTGTGCACCGTCAACTCTCAGCTAGTTTCCATACCCTCTTCCCTGGTTGGTTAATTGGTTTGTTGGTTGGTTAGTTGTTTGTGAATCCTCAGAAAAACACTCTTAACTCTTACATTGGCAGTCAGGTAGTCTGCGCCACATCTTGCATCTGTCGGAGTAATGTTGGTGTAGAGACTCTCCTTCCGATCGTTACCGAAGCACCAACTCTTTGAGAGGACTGTCTTGTGGAGATCTCCTTCCCCTATGCGAGTTCAGAAACCACCGGGGTGTGCAAGACCGGAACTGGATCTTCACATCTTGGGAAAGGCTCAATAGGACGTAATCAGGTCATGATTCATCACAGAACAGGGCTGTGTGTAGGTCTAGGCTGGTTATTTCCCTCATAGATTTAAAGCATGTTATTGTTAACAGGCTCACATCCAATACCCGGATGGACACAAAGGAAGTTAACTGGTTCAGCGCCAAACAAAAACCAAGTAGGTTTGTACCAAACATGGTACACAATCAAATGAACAAGTGTTTTAATGTTGTAAATTTCCATTTACTGAATATTGAAATTGTTGAAGATACAACGAAACAAAACAAATAACACGAGGACCCTAGCATGGCGATATATCGTCCTTCTGTCCAAATTAGAGGTCACATGTGGCGATATATCGTCCTTCTGTCTAAATTGGATATCACATTTGACGATATATTACCCTTCTGTTACAGTAATAACTAGGGCAGAATGAGATTTAGAACTAACTGGCCGGCAAAGAAGAAGTCGTGTAGTGTTAGGAAATACAGTGTCTACTTCTGAACAATTTAGCAACGAGATGCACCACAAGGTAAGAACGTCAGAATCAATACCACGGCTCTGTGTTGTTGTTTCTGGCAATCCCGAGTCAATCAGTTAATACATCACGGCAAACTAGGTCATCGAACGCGCCTGTCGGCAACTCTAAATAATAAACAAACCTAATTAATTTTAAATTACCACTAGTAATGAGATCGCAACCATCCCACGCAAAATAATGATTTCAGTTTGGCCACTTAGTATCGTTTGCGACTGTCAATACATATCTCTTCCTACCAGCCGTGTTATCCCGATATGCCGCAAGTTCAATAGTTTAAATGTTAATTTAAAACAATCTTTGGCTTAAAACGATTACACTTTCTCTTCTGGAAGCGGCGTGGTGGGTTCTTACCAGGCGCTGATCAATTGGATGTAAATGTTGACGTCTCGTACATGACTTGCGGACGTCAATTACAAGTACTTCAGTCGTCGGGGGAGGGTTGGCCTGATGGCGAGGGACACTGGTAATAGGGAAAGCTCACCCTCAGGCAAAATGCAGTCTAGGGCACTCACTAGTAGCAGCAACTACAACTGGTAGTAGCTTCACTTGTGTGCACTACACTCGAGATCACAGCCAATGAATACACACACACACACACACACACACACACACACACACACACACACAATAGTAATAACGATTTCATTGCGGAAGAAAGGTTAAAACCGTTCAGATGGTACAAAAAACCGTTACCCATTTCGTATACGTGCATTTTAAAAAGATTGGCTGCAGGAGAATATGGACATTTATTGGCACTCATGAAAGTAGAGGAAAGAAGTATAGATAACATAACACACTGGGGAATGTGTGTGTGTGTGTGTGTGTGTGTGTGTGTGTGTGTGTGTGTGTGTGTATACATACACACAAACACACACACACACACACGGGAGCGCCAATTGAAAGCTATAAGGTCCACACTGGAATTCCAAAAGATCCGTATCCAAATAGCCACAGTCCCTAGCTGAATGAACAATTGATAGTTCTGTGTTTAAAAGGATTTACGGGCAAAAATATTAACTGGTATCGCATATGGCTTGGTCTCTTTCTGCAGAGCGATCTGTAGAGAGCGTCGCACAGAGCACGATCTCATTCACTCCAGAGACGACTATAAGGTCTCCGATAAAAATTGCACTGGTGAGCAGAGAGACGGAGACCACAAACAAATCCCTGATCGTCGGAGCGCTAAGGAACTTGTCTACTTCGCCACGGAGTCACATGATATGTCTATGTAGTTTGTATAACACGTTGGAACCAACCAATCGCGTCTCCTCTTGGAATGTCCGTTACACACTAGACCATTTTTTCAACATGTTTTGGCCCATGCACCCTTTCACCAGGATGTTCAAATGCCATCCCCTCACCATTTTTTCGTATTTCCTCCTGATAAATCCCCCCCTGCCCTACACTGTATACGTAAAAATGGAAGCTAAATTTAATAACACATTCTAGAACAAGTCTAGACGTCTACATAAAACGTGATTTGCCGGTCTACTTATGTTATAAAACGAATTTCAGAAGGGTGAGTAGTACAGAACCGTAAAGAATGGAAGGAAAAACAGTAATCAAGTAATCTGTTCTTGTATTAACGCGAATTTGAAATAATCTTAATCTCCCCTCCCCCAGAAACCCTAAAATCCCCCCTCCCCACCCGGGGGGGGGGAAGGTGTGAGAAATTCCCTACGGTTGAGAACCACTGCATTAGACCAGTCAAAACAGTCCAATGTGTTTGTTATTTGATCAACACTTGGTTATTTATATTACTCAGAAGTAGATGTTTACATGTCGACGTCTGTGGCTTGCGGATAGTGAACGCAGTTTCAGAATCCCGCATACTAGGCTCGAAGCAAATCGCCTTGTGTTGATTTTCACCAAGTTAAGAGAGTTCCATCCATCATGTGCCATGCCGAGAAGCGTGGGCTGTCATGTTCTGCCATCTCACTCGATCATCACAGTCGTGGATCAGCTCCATGTTCTTGTCTCGACCATGCCACGTGGCCAAGCCATCCAGATATTTACTTCTCAGTCATCCCCTTGGTCTCTTCCCTTCGATCTTGCCAGTTGTCACCAAGTTCTCCAAGTCATTTCTTCTCATAACATGCCCAACAAATGTTGACTGCCTACGTGTAATGACTCTAATCAGTTTACGATCTTCGTTTGTTTCTTGAAGGACTTGTTCATTGGTTCTTCTGTCTGTCCATGGTATTCTTTGCATTTTCCTAAGAAACCACATTCCATAGCCATCAGATGTTTTTCAGCTTGACTGCTCATTGTCCACGCTTCACATCCATACAATATTACAGGTTCTATGCAGCACTTCAACACTCTTTTCCCTCGTTTCAGTTGATATCGTTTTATTGGTCAGTATGTTTTTCATCTTGTAAAAGGCTACCTTCGCAATGGCAATTCTTGTTCTAATCTCTTTAAGGCATCTCCCATCAGATGTTATAACTGTTCCTAGATATCGGTACCGACTTACTTGCTTAAGAATATGCCCATTAGCTCGTATATCACATTGTGGTATTTCCTTCTTCCCAGTGACGACCATAATCTGTGGCTTCTTACTATTCAATTCTGAGTTTAGTTCAGTCGCCCAAAAATCAATGGCAAACTCCCGCACTGAACGTAACATCGCTAAGAAAATCACAAATAGACCCAAAACATTGCTAGTGTCGATTTCGATGTCCTACAAGGAACATGCAACTTGCTGGGGACTAATGCGTGTATACATTTTGAAATCACGAAGAATAACTCCGTTCACAACTATCAATAATTATACAATGAAATAATGAACAACTATATAAAATCAATGAATGTTCAGTTACCATCAGTAATGAGAAAGTAACCTGCTAACACATAACGAATAACTCCCATCTGCGACGGGATGCGAGGCAAGTTGTTTGTGCAAAGAGAAGCCAATGTTATTAAAAATCGTCTTATATGCAATACAAATAGTCCGGATAGAGGCGTCACGGACAGACAGTTAGGAATGCAGCTGAACAGCTATATTCAAAATACAATATAATACGCACCGTTACCTTTGAACGTGGCCTTTGTATAACTAGCATCGTCTTCTTCCTAAAGAAGACGTGAATATGAATATATTTACTGATAACTGTTATCTATAGGCTGTTGACATGGCTATAGAGTTTGTTCTGAGTAAGAGCTTTTGTGGGCGAAAAGCTTATTCTGTGTTCTTCGTATGTTGAGCAGTCCTGCAGAAATCTATCATTCTGCAAATAACAGAATAGCGTGCACAAGTGGCTCTGTTCTTTGGCTTACTGGCGACAATTTCTCACTATGTTATTTTCTGTGACGAGATTGATGAGTGCTCCTACTCATTTCTGTTATCATCACGTGCCAAGGCAATAAGCGTGGACGGTTTTGGCGCGCCATCTCACACGATCACCAGAGTCATGGATCAGATATGTGTTGTTGTCCCCAATTATGCCATATGGCCAAGCCAGCCAAATATGTGTATATCTGTCTTCCCGTTGCCCTTTCCTGCTCACTTCTGTAGAGTTGACAATGTGCATCGTCTTTCTGGTGGACTGGGTGCTACTGTACCTGTGTGATCAACCATGTGGCTTCATCACTGGTTTCATGTATATCTGACAAGTCTAGCTTGTCCATCGCTTCGTTGTAGCGCATCTTGCAATAAGATCAGATCTTTTGTTTGGATTCTGATCTAATTCTTGAAGTGCCAAGAGAAACCGAACATGGCCAAGATAGTGAATAACAGTCATGAAAACTCTTACTCTCCCAGCAAGAGCGACACATGATTCACTTTTCAGAAGGTTGTTTTCTGTTAGTCCTGCAAGAGGGACAAATGATACAAGTCTCAGATGGTTATCTTCTGCTGGTCCAGAAAGAGGAACGCATGATACAATTCTAAGAAGATTATCTTCTTCTGGCCCAGAAAGAGGGACGAATGATACAATTCTCAGAAGATTATCTTCTTCTGGTCCAGAAAGAGGGACAAATGATACAATTCTCAGAAGATTATCTTCTTCTGGTCCAGAAAGAGGGACGAATGATACATTTCTCAGAAGGTTATCTTCTGCTCACCCGACAAAACGGACAAATGTTGGAGTTATCGTAACGTTGTCTTCTGGAGAATTTTGGTCAGTCTGCTAGTTCTGTATAGTTCTCTATGTTCACTCAATGTAAAGACTACTATCATCAATGCCATGAAATTAGCTACTTGTTCTCTACTTTACTCTTCCAACATTTCTACTCGATTCATGACATCGAATTCTGCTAATACATTTGATGAGCATTTGCCGGTTCCACTGATTATGTTGTCTGTCCGTCACTTGCTTGATTCAGAAAGATAATCCCACTAAAATATCCTATTGAGTTTGTTATAGATCCATCTTTATATGTGTGCATCCATAAACAGCTGGTTAGTTTACAACTATTTTTCTCCTCAACGTTTCATTCTAAAGTTTAAAGATTGAGCACAACCCACTGTTGGCAACGCTGATTGTATCCCGGCATGAACCTTAAGCCTTGTGCGCGTCAGATTGGAAGTACTAGACTGGAGTTTCGCTCTCGTTTGAGCTCGTCAGTAGTGCATATCCCCGACTGGGCCCAGGATCGAACTCCGGATCACTAGCGTGTGAGGTGGGTGTACAACCACGGACCACGCGACTCACACTGGACGCGACCAATTATCATACTAGAATATCACAACGTCAATAATTGTAGGCTATAGCTCAAAACTTGCACGATTGACGTGACTGACATCCGTCAATCGATGTGGCGCCGAATGATCAGGTCTTCTTGGTCTGTCAAGGCACACCAGGCTGCTTAAAGTCTCCAGGGAGCAATAAACAAATGGATTGTGCTATATTCCTCGGAAGTTATAATGCCCTCTGGGTCTCAGATATACCTAACATGTGAATATTCCGTCTTCTCATTTCTTTCTTAATGTTATCAAAGTTTGGGATGTGTGTGGCCCTAGTAGGCCAGTAATAAAATGTTTTCCCCCCACAAAGGGGACATACATTAAGTATATAGAATCTTGTTGATAAAATAAAAGAATACTATTTTTATTTAAAACTAAATGTAAAACTCTAAAGTTGATTATAAAATGTAAGTAAGTAAAGATTAGAAAGACGTTTTATATACAGTCTTGAAACATTAACCTTTACATTATAAAATCTGACTTCTGTGTTATTTCTTTTATTTCTCAGAATTTATAGAAGATTTATTAGTTAATAATATTATAGCTGGTATATTATTTTTTTTTTAAATTATAGTAATCTCTCTTATATGTTTATGTCCCCTACTCATTGCTCATTTAGGTGTTTTTCTTTTAGCCATAAGGTAATTCCGCAGAATGCTTGAAAATAATTATTAATAAGTGTAGTGAGCAATCATATTATAGGGGAAAATGAACACAAGACATTGGAAATATTGACCGACTTAAAGGAAAAAGCCCAACAGATGGGCCTGGTTATCAACCAAGATAAGACAGAATATATGGTAATTTCAAGAGAAGGAATGGATAAAAACTCTGGCCACATACAAATAGATAATATGACCATTAAAAGAAAGGAAACATACAAATACCTGGGTACAATCTTCAACTGCTCCAACATCATAAGGGAAGAAATACACACTAGAATCAATTCTGGAAATAGGATATACTATGAACTACATCTACTAAAATCAAATGCGCTATCTCGTAACACCAAAACCACAATATACAAAACACTGATCAGACCAGTTGTGCTGTATGGCTCTGAAACCTGGAGTACAACGAAAGGAGACGAAGCCTTGCTACAAACCTTTGAGAACAAAGTTTTAAGACGCATCTTTGGACCCATTAGGGATACACAAAGTGGAGAGTGGAAAAGAAGAAGAAGTAACAAAGACAATTAGGATCTGTTTAAGTCCCCGCTAATCACTGGTATCATGAAGGCTAATAGACTACAATGGCTGGGGCATATAGAAAGAATGGAAGATAATAGGGAAACAAAACTCGCATACACTTAGGAAATAAATGACCGTAGACCCCGAGGTAGACCAAGAAGACGGTGGAGAGATAATATATATATATATATATATATATACACACACACACACACACACACACACACACACACACACACACAGACCTACAAGCACTTGGAATCAACGACTGGCAAGAGAAGGTCCACCAGAGAGACGAATGGAGACGGATTGTATCTGCAGCAAAGAACCTCAATGGCTCGGAACGCTGAAGAAGAAGAAGTAAGCAATCAAGGCATTACTATCATGTTATTATGATGTTTTTAATATGCTTTAAGCAACTAGAGAAACGCATGCGCAGTTGAATTGTATGATTTATTATTATTACTATAATTAATTATTATATTACTATATATTAATGCCAGCATTTTTCAGCTGCTGTTGATGTCTTGGCAAGTTTTACGTTCAGTAGTTTGCCATTGCTTTCTAAACGAACGGCTCACATACCTTTCCGTAAGAAAACAGCGCAACGCGATCTGCTGCCGAATCTCGCGCATGTTACGTTATTATTAGAGGAGATATTTATGTTAAAGAAATAGAGAGGGGGGGGGGGGAGGTTGAAAGCAATGCACCATTTGGTAGAGAGAGAGAGAGAGAGAGACAGACAGAGAGAGAGAGACACACACAGAGAGAGAGACACACAGAGAGAGAGACAGAGACAGAGACAGAGACAGAGAGACAGAGAACTATTTGTTCCAAAATTAATTAAATTTACAACCAATATAAGTGTCCCAGACTGTTTTCTTCTGCTCACTTCGCTTATTAATCTGTCACTTTCTTTACTTACTCAGCCGTCTTCAGTGGAGATTTGTTCGCAACATAGACGAGCAATATCTCCTGCGGGCGGGATTTCGCTGGTCGCGGGATCCACACTGAAGACAGTGTCAGGCGGGGAGTTTGACAGTAGTACACGCTTACACAAGTCCAGACACTTACGATAGACAGATGTACACGCTCATACAGGTCCAGACACTTGATTTAAGGCACTCAGATCAGGGTTATGGCTGTTAGTTAGTCAGTTAGTCGACAGATCATTCTCATTGCACATCGAACCATTCAGTCTATAAGTGCTCGGATCCCCTCCTCAGCAAATCTCGCAGCGTGTAGCGGCTTGCGACACCAGTTCTGTGTTCGTTTATTACTCTTCTTTGGCTTCCTGCGTAGTGTTCTTGTCTGGCCACACCTCTTTTAATTTGCTGTTCTCGCAGTCTGACCATGGCTGTAGAGTCCCAGTCATCGCTTGGTTTTCGTAAAAGACTTACTTCTCTTAAAGCAATCAGAAAGTCTGCCTGGTGCATGGCTCGTCCACCTTCCACAGTAGCCCTACCTGCAAGCCTGTCAGCCTGCTCATTCCATTGTACATCCGCATGCCCTGGCACGAAGATGAAACTAATCTTTGTCAGCCGAGACCGCTCCAGAGACACCAGTCACTCTTTTCGGTCCCACCTCATCTCTATCCTCCTGAGCATACTCATTGAGTCACTAAGGACACATGCCCGATTGAATGTCTCGAGCCATGTTATTGCTTTACTTACTGCCATGACTTCCATATTCAGGCTGCTTGTGGTCAAAGCAAAAGCCCCAGACTCTTCCGTAAAGGTCCATGAACTTCTCACACCTCGGACGGACGACCCATCAGTGTAGATGAAAGCATCATCCTCTAAAGAAGTCTCGAAGATCAGAGCCTGTACTTCCGCCTCCACAACAGCTGGATTTTCTTGTCTGCATTTCCTGTCTAGTTGGATGCACACTGAGAAGGGTGTACAGAACTCTGTTGGCACTTGTACCCACTGCTCGCCAGGTTCTAAGTCCTTAAGTGAACACACCTGCTGAAGAATATCTTCGTCTTGACCCATCCACGACTTTCCAATTTTTAACATGCTGCCCTTTACCTTCTTAACCTCGCTATGCAGTGGATGTTGTGTGTTTGCGTTGACTCTGAGATAGGCACGTGCTTGGCAAATTTGTATTCTGTCCCTCATGGTTGGAAAATCAAGAAGGTAGCGCATCGCCATGCATACTGTATCTCTTGTACATTTAAGAATAATGCGCATAGCTTCGTTCTGTATCCTTTCCATCCTTTCCATTTGCTTATGGCTGAGAGTCAGGATCGCCATCGCATACTCGAAAACAGAAAGGACCAGATCCTCGTAAAGAAGACATAGATGGCGCTGCTCACAGTTTGACGCCGCCATCACCCGCATCGCAGCCATACCCCGCTTGGCCTTTATAATCACCTGGTCTACATTCTAAGTATAAGCTAGGCTCCGACCAAATCGTATCCCCAGGTAATTCATTGCCTGCGTTCTTTCCACCGTCTCTGAACCCAGATTTACAGTTGGCCTTGGGGTGCTGACAATGTGGTTATTCAAAGAGAACCATGTCACTGTTGCCTTTGTTGGCTTGACCATTGCCCCAGCTTCAACACATCAAGTACTTATGCGATTGAGTTCGGTTTGTAGTTCCACACCAATCTGATCTCTATCTTTACCCTGACGATACACTAAAATCATCGTCTGCATACGACAATGTCCTTTCCGGTCCTATGATTTGCTCGTTGGTGATTCTCACAATGTAGGCGTTGAACAGCACCGGAGATAATGGTGATCCCTGTTGTAGGCCAGGATATATTGTTGTTGGTTCCGAAGTCCAATTGCCACATTTAAAAACTACTTTCCGTTGGAAGAGGACTGCAACGATCCAACTAAGGAGGAGAGGACTTATCTTGAGTTCAAGAAACTGAGGCATTAAAAATCCAATGGTACTCTGTTGTACGCGTCCTCAAGATCAATCGCTGCAGCAAATGTTTCAATGCCTGAGTGGAAACCTTTATAGACATCATGGGCAAAAACTGCTTATTGGTCCAGGTTTCTCTTTTTTTTTTTTTTTTTTGATGGTACCCTCCCAGGGTAGGTGGGAAAACACCACCGTCTCTATCTGGCTTGATATTTTTCTCGCAATTAACTTCTCCAGCAGCTTTCCTATTGTATTCTGCATTGTTATTACTCGATATCGCTGAATTGTTGTGTGGTCTTTGCCAGACTTTTTCAAGGGAATCAGATAGCTGTGTAATCATTCCTCCTTGATGCTAGCACTCCCTATACTGTTGTTGTACATGTCTGCTAGTTTCTCTAGCTCCTTGTTGGTACGCCTGTTGATATCGTCGTATCTTATGCCATCTGGCCCTGGAGTGCTGTATTTTTATCGTCGAAGCACAACCTTGATTTCTTTCACTGTCACTGTGTCTTCATCCAAAATGTTCTGGGCCTTGCACCTATTTGAGGTGACCTCCTTGGCATGATTTCGGCCTCTAATGTCTGTCTGGTTGCTCTGCTCAAGATAGCGTTCGAAAAGGGCTTTGCCCTTGTCCTCGTCAGTCCTCTGCCAGATGAAGTCAGCACCTTGGAAGTCAGGAATACTCTTATTCCTGACTACCCCACTCACGCGTTTATGTAGTCGCCAGAACAATTTCAATGACTTGTCTGTGCTTACTCTTTGACACACCTCTGCCCATTTTTCACTTTAAACAACCGTGACCAGTTAATTTTAAATAGCTTACTTGTGTGTGCCTCTCTCTTTCTAAGTGTATGCAGGGACTAGGACGAGCAGCTCTGTGCTTCTTGGCATTTTGCCATTTTCTTACAGCACTACGCTTATCCACCCAGACCTTGTCCACCTCAAAATTACACCAAGGTGGTTGCTGCCAGCATTTTTCCTGCCCTGATGCTTTCTGTGCTTGTCGCGCCTTATTTTACCCACCACATCTTGCCCTGTACTGTCATACTGGAAAGTCTTGACCGTTGACTTGTGCTGCCTGGTTCTGCCTTTCTCCACCAATATGCTGCAAGGGTGGTGGTCGCTGCTGTGGAACCCTAGGACACCCCATCTACACACTGTAGTGAGTGAAGGAGAAACCAGCACCAGATCAATAGCACTGTCCTCATCACCTGGACGA
>JACEFZ010009118.1:35000-50000 GCA_014155875.1 Cepaea nemoralis
CCTCTAGACTCTAGACATATTCCAGCCACTGAACCGGTGTGCGACTCCGATATGCGTGTGTATAATGTTTGTTTCCTCTAGACTCTAGACATATTCCATCCACTGAGCCGGTGTGCGACTCCGATATGCGTGTGTATAATGTTTGTTTCCTCTAGACTCTAGACATATTCCAGCCACTGAGCCGGTGTGCGACTCCGATATGCGTGTGTATAATGTTTGTTTCCTCTAGACTCTAGACATATTCCAGCCACTGAGCCGGTGTGCCACTTCGGTATGCGTGTGTATAATCTTTGTTTCCTCTAGACTCTAGACATATTCCAGCCACTGAACCGGTGTGCGACTCCGATATGCGTGTGTATAATGTTTGTTTCCTCTAGACTCTAGACATATTCCATCCACTGAGCCGGTGTGCGACTCCGATATGCGTGTGTATAATGTTTGTTTCCTCTAGACTCTAGACATATTCCAGCCACTGAGCCGGTGTGCGACTCCGATATGCGTGTGTATAATGTTTGTTTCCTCTAGACTCTAGACATATTCCAGCCACTGAGCCGGTGTGCCACTTCGGTATGCGTGTGTATAATCTTTGTTTCCTCTAGACTCTAGACATATTCCAGCCACTGAGCCGGTATGCCACTTCGGTATGCGTGTGTATAATCTTTGTTTCCTCTAGACTCTAGACATATTCCAGCCACTGAGCCGGTGTGCGACTCCGATATGCGTGTGTATAATGTTTGTTTCCTCTAGACTCTAGACATATTCCAGCCACTGAGCCGGTGTGCCACTTCGGTATGCGTGTGTATAATCTTTGTTTTCTCTAGACTCTAGACATATTCCAGCCACTGAGCCGGTATGCCACTTCGGTATGCGTGTGTATAATCTTTGTTTCCTCTAGACTCTAGACATATTCCAGCCACTGAGCCGGTGTGCGACTCCGATATGCGTGTGTATAATGTTTGTTTCCTCTAGACTCTAGACATATTCCAGCCCCTGAGCCGGTATGCCACTTCGGTATGCGTGTGTATAATCTTTGTTTCCTCTAGACTCTAGACATATTCCAGCCACTGAGCCGGTATGCCACTTCGGTATGCGTGTGTATAATCTTTGTTTCCTCTAGACTCTAGACATATTCCAGCCACTGAGCCGGTGTGCGACTCCGATATGCGTGTGTATAATGTTTGTTTCCTCTAGACTCTAGACATATTCCAGCCCCTGAGCCGGTATGCCACTTCGGTATGCGTGTGTATAATCTTTGTTTCCTCTAGACTCTAGACATATTCCAGCCACTGAGCCGGTGTGCCACTTCGGTATACGTGTGTATAATGTTTGTTTCCTCTAGACTCTAGACATATTCCAGCCACTGAACCGGTGTGCGACTCCGATATGCGTGTGTATAATGTTTGTTTCCTCTAGACTCTAAACATATTCCAGCCACTGAGCCGGTGTGCGACTCCGATATGCGTGTGTATAATGTTTGTTTCCTCTAGACTCTAGACATATTCCAGCCATTGAGCCGGTGTGCGACTCCGATATGCGTGTGTATAATGTTTGTTTCCTCTAGACTCTAGACATATTCCAGCCACTGAGCCGGTGTGCCACTTCGGTATGCGTGTGTATAATCTTTGTTTCCTCTAGACTCTAGACATATTCCATCAAAGCCACTAAGCGTTGTCTATCGTGGAAACGTTTCCTGTACTAACAAGCTTGCCATGACAGCGGTTTCATGGTCTACTCTTCGCGATTTCCAACTGCCGTGGGATGTTTAACGTGCACGTCTTGAACAGCCTGTTTTTCGCAATGTTTCTTATCATCGAAGAGATCAGGGGAGCGTGTGATAGCATTAGATACAAATGGTTCTTGGAAAAATTCCAAGTCCTGCGCTGAGAAGGAACCTTGTACCTTATGAACTTAGGACGGATTGTGACCTCTCACCCACATCATTTTCTATATCAGCAAAAACAACAATACTCAGTTAGGAAACTGAAATATCACAATTACCAATGCGTAATCTCCAGGTCTAAACGAACAAAAATTGTTTTATTGTTTTTTGTTTTTTTTTCGGTATACGTCCAACAACAGTCACATATATTTTCGTTATCTTAGGCTATCGCTTACTGTTCCTTCCATGTTAATCACCGCTGTCTTTATCTCACTTATCAAAGTCATAATGACTGGCTAATTTAGTTTTCATGTTTCTCTTTTATATGAACCCGCATTCATGATTGGTTATATTTTGCCTACAGGGCGAGGTAACTTAGTCGCTTGCTAGTTTATTGTTTGTTTGTTTTTTTCCGGGACGAGGCAGCCCGCCCTACACTAATAATACATTTTGCTCGCTTCCTAGTTTTGTGGCCGGCTTCCTGGCCTAGAGGTTAGCGACTTTTCTCCGTAATCTCGTATACTCTCGTAAGTAACGTGACGACGGTGAGAATCAGCAGTGGTTCGAATCGCGTCGGTAACTTATGGGATATGTGAGCCGGCTGCTCAGAAAGCAATGGCAAACTACTGAGCGTAATCTTGCCAAGAAATCTATAATCAGCTGAAAGATGCTGATGTTGGCAGCGATGTCCTGTAAAGGATATGCAAACAATTTAATTTACTAGTTTTGTATTCGTAACTAAGGCTAAGACATCTAACTCACTACCCATGTTCAGGGGAAGTAAGTACTTCATCCTCGTTTGTCTTATTCTGTAAACATCCACAGCGTCATTCAAACCCAATGGGGCCAAGGGTTCAGAAGTCAGTTCGGACACACATAATCCTACCACCGCTAGCGACTGATCCCAGACTAGCGTCTCGACAGTCCAGCACACTAACTACTATGCCATCCTGACTGCCCTCAGCACGTAGCATCGCTGCGAGATACGCTCTCAAATTAAACTGTAGGAAGATGTAACATAAGAAATGTGTTAATTTTCATGACGTTTCCGTAAAAATTGTATAACATGACTCCTGCTAGACTTTCCACTGCCAATCAAACAACCTTTCCATCAGATTTAAACTATTCCTCTTCTGCTGCTGCCTATCATCTCCCGATGGAACATAGACCATGCATACTACAGTTAATTTTTGCTGGATGAGGTAGCAAGTTTCGAGCCAATCCTCCTTGGCAGCCTATTACGACATGCATAATAGGTTACAGTGCTACTATTGTTCGCTTCCCTTAAGGGCGCCAGTAATATACTGGCAAGTAAAACATTGTGATTTCTCGTCCAGCTGATATAGTTGATAATAGTTTGACATGGATTTCTAAACGACCAGCACTCATACCTGTGTATGAAAATAACGCAGGGCGGTCAGTTTGCAAATCTCCCTCAGCTGTGTTTCGAACGCGGTATGCGAGATTGTGAATTGCGTTCTCTACAGCCCCTTCCCCACACCCCCTTCCTCACACCCCCTTTCCCACACCGCCGTCAATTAAACCATACTAGCATACATTTTTCACACCACAAAGAATAATTCAAACGAAACCCATAAAGAAAGACTAGATAAGGGACATGCTACCTCATCCAGTAAAAATGCTAACTACAATATGCAACAATCATGAACAGTCGGCTACCTCCTCTTATACTCATGCTCAGTCTTCGTAAACTAAACTTAAATGGATAGGACATCTTAGGAGGATGGATGATGGTAGAATACCAAAGGACATCTTTTTTGGTGAATTACAGATGGGTAAGAGATCTCAGGGTCGGCCTCTACTACGATACAAAGATGTGTGTAAGCGGGACATGATTGATACAGGCATTGATAATGCACATTGGGAGCAAGTCGCCGCTGAACGTGTTGTATGGAGGGCAAACATCATAAATGGAATAAAGACAAAGGAGAAAATAATTACAGATAAGTCACACACCGAGCGTGTGAGACGTAAGATGGTGCATGATGGTGGAAATGACCACGTGTTCACATGCACCCACTGTGAACGAATATTTACAGCACGAATTGTCCTTATCAGTCACATTCGCTGCCGCCATGGGTAAAAGTTATTATGCCTTTTTGAAGCACAAACTATCGTCTGTCAAGACGGCAAGGTGCCAATTGTTAGTTATCACGCCAGATACGTGGGAATCATTTTACAAAGTAAAGCTCCCTTTTACGCACCGAAGGACGCATTCTGCATAACGGGGTATGGACCAAACGGTACGGGTGGTGCGGTCGGTATCACACCGGCGGTCTTTACTTCCCAAATTATTTCCTGGGAACTATTTTAAGCTGGGTCAACACGGGACATAATTTGAAAAAATGTCTAAACCGCCCTCATGCTGGTTGAATAGAAGGCGAGTGTCTAGCCACTACACCTTCCATCCATCCATCATGTGCCGTGCTGATAAGCGTGGGCGGTCATGTTTTGCCATCTCACTCGATCACCAGAGTCATGGATCAGCTCCGTGTTTCTGTTTTGACCATGCCACGTGGCCAAGCCATCCAGGTACTTACTTCTTGGTCTTCCCCTTGGTCTCTTCCCTTCATCTTGCCAGTTGTCACCAAGTTCTCCAATGCATTTCCTCTCATAACATGCCCAAAAAATTTTGACTGCCTACGTCTAATGTCTCTAACCAGTTTACGATCTTCATATGTTTCTTGTAGGACTTGTTTATTGGTCTTTCTGTCTGCTCTGTGTTCTTGTCTCGACCATGCCACGTGGCCAAGCCATCAACATATTTACTTCTATGGCTTTCCCTTGTTCTGTTTCCCCCGATCTTGCCAGTTCTCAGCAAGTTCCCCAATTTATTTCTTCTAATAACGTGGCCACACATTTTTGACTGTCTACTTCTAATATCTCTAATCAGTTTATTATTTTCATTTGTTTCTTGTCCGTCAATAAAGCAGGTGCCATCTCAACAATGAAGGTCGGCTACAATGAATCTTCAACATTGTCTGTCTCTCGCCTTGACTGTGCTTTCTGTCTGACTGATGTTCGTCCATCTCTTTATGTTATCTTCCCACTTGTATCGTTGTCTACATCTTGCTCGCTTGCCTTCAACCTTGCTCTCCAGTAGGTTTTTATAAGAGTGTTAAGTTTCTTGCAGGACTTGGTCAGTGGTTTTTTTTTGTTTTTTTTTTTTTTGTTCTGTCTGTCCATGGTATTCTTTACATTTTCCTCAGAAACTACATTTCCACAGCCATCATATAATTTTCAGCTTGCCTGCTCCCAACATATTAATTTCATACAACCGTATTTTATCACACACAGTCGACTATGTGTTCCCAGCAGATGGCGCGTATCCATCACCTTGAGCCTAGGTCGAGGTCATATGGCTAACAATGGGGAGATGTTATTTGTTGTTAGAAATGTGTTAAAAATGCACGCACAATGCAGCCAGGGGGAAACGCGATAGGCTGACGGCACGTTCAAATTACTGTGTGCAGTCAGCTACGACGAGTTCTGCATGAATATTTAAGTATTTTTGTTTTTTCTCGTATCAGATACCCCGAGCACACTGTATAGCTCCTATATAAAGTGTACGTCGTTTTGAAAGGAGTATCGAGCCTATTGTGTAGATTAACTAAAAAGTGTATAATTTTTAAGAAGTTGTGTATATGCAATTTCTCGTTGGTGGCGGAATAGGGATGCATTTCCGTATGGGTGTCGTGGGTATCTGAAGTTTCGACACTATGAAGAATGGGCGAATTGACACTGTGTGGGAAATCACGACGAAGTGTGTGGTGTTTGTGTGTGTGTGTGTGTGTGTGTGTGCGTGTGTGTGTATGTGTGTGTGTGCGCGCGCGCGCCCGCGCGCGCCCGCGCGAGCATTTTCGCTTGTGTAAGCGTGCATATATGTATATGTGAATTTATGAAAAAGTGTGCGTGTGAGCGTTCATGCTCTCATTTCATTATGCCCTTGTGTGTGTGTGTGTGTGTGTGTGTGTGTGTGTGTGTGTGTGTACGTGTGCGCGCGCGCACTTGATAGTGGTAATAATCGCCATCTCGACCGGAAATTAGAACACATGACCAAAGGGGACAGGAAGTTTAGGAGCGAAAGCTTTTTATCCATTCGGTCATGCTGATCTGGAAGCATGATTGAACCTTTGTGTGGTAACATTATTGCTCCCAGTTGTTCTGTTGTCCAGCGTCTCCTCTCGTCTCTACTTCTTTCCTCTACTTCTGTGAGTGTCGATCAATACGTGTGCATTTATTCCTTGTTCTTCTTCACTTCTGATCATTTATTCACTGGATCAACTACGTAGTTGTTTTCCAAATATAGAGAAAGCTATCATAATAAAGAGAAATTATTAACTTACGGAGACGCTATCAAAATACGGAGAATACACTTAGATACAGAGAAGTTATTGAAAAACAGAGTTTACTTTGTTGCACATCCTTTACATGACGTCGCAGTCAACTCCATTATTTTTGTGACTTCCTGGCAAGTTAACGTTCAGTAGTTTGCTATTGCTTTATGAACGGCCGGCAGTCATACCATTGTGTGAAATACCAACGCAAGGCGGTCTGCTGCCATATCGCCCTCAGTTGTGTTTCGAACGCGAGTATGCGGGATCACAATTTGCGCCGGACCCACATCGCCACAAGACTGGCTAATACAGAGTAGATATGAACATATAAATTGGTGAACCCTATGTGGTCAGTAAGATAGCTCATAAATAATTGTACATGTATTGTTTGGAGCTCATAGAGGTAGCTGAAAGAAGTAGAGACTACAGGATGCACTAGACAACATAAAGACTGAAAGCTGTAGCTACCCGACCGATATTTGACCCTGTCACCTCCAAATGACGACAGCGCCTCGCTGCTGGAACAAATGTACTTCGACGCATGACCAACTAGACACCCCTTTAAAAAGTTCTTATGAGCTGTCTATGAAAATACAGAGAAGCTATCGATATACAGAGACGCTATCGAAATACAGAGAAGTCATAAGAATACAGAGAAACGATCAAAGTGCAGAGACGTTATCACACTACAGAGTAGTTGTAAAATTAGCGATATTTAAAATACGGAGAAGATATAAAAATACAGAGAAGATATCAAAATACAGAGAAGATATCAAAATACAGAGAAGATATCAAAATACAGAGAAGATATCAAAATACAGAGAAGATATCAAAATACAGAGAAGATATCAAAATACAGAGAAACAATCAAATTACAGAGAAGATATCTAAATACAGAGAAGCTATCAAAGCGCAAAGCAACTGTTATGTGTGGCGCGGCCACACACTCAAGACTAATTGCCGAATTTCCTCTACAACCTAATGTGGACATGGAATGATACTCGTCGCCGTCGCCAACTTCTGTGCAGACTGAGTAGGCGAGCATTCTTCTCCACGTCTTGCGTCCCCCCCCCCCCCTCCCCCAACAGCACATAACAACTCTTGCGCTGACACCTTTCCGTGCGATAACAAAAGAGTTTTAAGAATCTTCTTTATTGTTTTCCCCAGTCTTTCTTTCCATAAATCTTTCCAGTTATCACATGTTACAGTTTTTCTCTTCTAATAATACAACAACGAAAATGACTACAGCCTCTGTCTGGTGTTTGTGATAAATTGTCTTTGTGTCTTAGCCCCTTTCAAAACAACTACTAGTAGATTAATCATTTCGGATGTCCAAGGAATGTTTAGCATTCTTCTAAAAAAAAAACACATATGTGACGACTCAGTGGGTTTTCATTTGCTTGTTTACTACTTTCCTTTCCTCTGGAGTAAACAAGGCAGGTCGAGAGAGGGATCATGTTGCATGAGCAATTCATGGTCTCCGAAATGCAGCTCAGGCTTTGTGCTATGGAGAGGTATAACTCTACACCTGATCTTACCACCATGTGTTGTAGTTATTATGCCTTTTTTGTTGCACAATGTAACAAACTATCATCTGTCAAGACGAGGTGCAAGTGAATTTACTACGTGTCCGAGATGCACAGCCATTCGGAGGAAAGCCCAGACGGGACATCAAACTGCTACTGATACCATTAGTATTGTGACTCTTCGCTGGCTGTCGAAGATGACGAAGGGGCGTGTATGGGGATGTCCTTCAGAGCTGTGATGTCGGTTCTTGACTCAACTCAACTCAACTCAACTCAACTCAACTCACATCCATATGTTAAACTGGTACTATGTAACTTGCAAAACGTATTGTTCTAACCACCAGTAACAGCCGTTTATTTCACTACAATATACCTTTCTTTCTGATTCTTAGACAAATAATCGATTAATTTTTCCCTGATTGTATCTTCAATCAGTTTGTCTGTCTTCATTACATCAATCAATCAATCAATACCTCCCTCCCTACGTCCTTCCAACCTTCCGTTCGTCTAACCGTCTATCTGTCATTCCGTCCATTCTAGAACTTGTCTGGGACGAAATGGCGGCTTGAAGGATGGTTCTTGGCACCGCAACATTAATTTAGTGACCTTGTATGTGTGAGGCTCAATCGTTACGCTATATAATAAGCAACAGGCTGTGTTCTGCCAATGTGAAAGAGATATTCTCATACTTCCAGGTACCTTCAAAGTCTCAAACACCTTGTCGCGAAATTTTGCACAGATGCGAATGAAACGACCACCAGAAAGTCGGAAATAGAAACCTGTTGTGTGATATGTGATTGAACTGTCAGGTAAACCATGTAGGAATGACTCCGGATCAAACAGTCTGGTGGTTTGAAACACAGCAGCCATAAACAATATAATGAACGATTTCTTGCCTGGCATGTTTCGCTGCATCTGGTCAGGTGCATACATCAGGGTAATATATAACATATAAAACGGATTTCAATGATAATAACCAATATATATATATATATATATATATATATATATATATATATATATATATATATATATATATATATATATGTGTGTGTGTGTGTGTGTGTGTGTATGTGTGTGTGTGTGCGTGCGTGCGTGCGTGTGTGTGTGTGTGTGTGTTTGTGTGTGTGTGTGTGTTCGCACAGTAATGTCAGTTGTCTATCACAGTAATGTTAAACAGGCTATCATGTCTTTTATGAAGGATTTATCTTGTTACTTTACGTTGCGTGATTTCTGCAGTATGTACCTGACGAGATGCAGCGAAATATGGATTTGACAAAGAGGAGTGCCCGAGTTCAGTCCCCTGCAGTGATAGAATGTTTTTTTTCTTAAATCCGAATCATTAACGGTTCTTGGGCCGATCCAGCCTGGTAAAATGGTTGCGGAAATTTTTCAAAATTGCAAATTATCAGAACAGGAAAAGCTACGAGGAAGGCCACTTGTCACCCCACCTCATTATGCTTACACATAGTATGCGCAGCCGGTCTCTCTGGCTGTGGGGCTACAACGCTTTCTCTCTGTAATCCCGTTTATCACGCAGAGTCTCGTAGCGGAGCGAGGGCTGAGGCGGTTCGACCCCCGCTCGTGACTTGCGGAATACTGAGCCGGCCGCTCAGAAAGCAATGGCAAACTACTGAGCGTAATCTTGCCAAGATATCAACATACAGCTGAAAGATGCTGGTGTTGACAGCTAAGTCCTGTAAAGGATATGCTAAAAAAAAAAATAGTATGCGCAAATCTAGTCCTCTCAGTTTGGAAATCTGCCCCGTTTTAATCATGCCGTCGTGTCTTACTCAATCGTAAGCTTTTGTCTCGTCAGTGTCGTGAATGATATAAACAATCTAAAATGACGCAAAGTAGTGCAGCTTTACATAACAGAATTACGACACATACAGAACGTTGCGGCGATTAGCCTTCATCAGCAAACAAACACATTAACAAAACACAACATATAATCAAGGAAATCTCCTGTGACTACATTAAAACGTGACGACAGGAGGAGAAGAATAAAAAGATGAAAAAAATGAAAGCAATGAAGAGAAAATGAAAATTGGACAAAATGTTCATACTTACCTCATAATTCCGAGCTGTGTATAGCTCTATAATGCTCCGTCATATAATGCAATGGCATGGTTACTGTAATTTATATCACACTTCTAAGATTTTCATGTGAAGCCCCCTTGTTCAAATAATATGCTGCACAATTTCTTGTCTGGCATATGTCGCTGGACCTCGTAAAGTGCGCGCGAAGTATACTTAACAATAAATCGTGCAACATATTGTTTAAGACTTCCGTGTAAAAATTGACTCAGCGGAACATTTGAATTTGACCTGGGCTCTCTGGGAAGTAAAATCGGCCGACATAATACTGACCACATGGTTACTCAAGTACCGATTGATCTACAAAGGTACAGGGCTACCAGAACACTCAATGCCTGTAAAATGGACTTTTACCTCTTTTACCTTGCACATAAAAGCTGAGTATATAAATACAGAATTTGAAAATATGTCTGCGAACCCCAATTATCTTTAAGGGATCCCTAACTTGATAGGCATTGTCTGCTGATCCAAGACTTAATAGAAGAATCGTGCACAACAATAGTTTGAGAACCATTGCACGAACGCCCGTCTCAGTCTCTAGAACACCTGCAAGGGAACCGGCAATTTAACTGAAAAATTTAACTAACATGAATTTACCTGACATACATTTGATTGAAAGGAATTTCATAAACATTCTCGTAAACAATTACTTATGTCATAACAATTTCACCACCTTAAGCACATTGATGGCATATTTTAGCAGTTGGCATTCCACAGAAGATGCAGATTTGGGTGTATCTTTCATGCATCCTTCGTATAACACAGGTGAGCCATTTTGAATACTTGAAAGGGTTGTACACTAGGGGGCGGTTTCTGCATGTTGTAGACAGACAGGCAGGCAGACAGACAGACAGACAGACAGACAGACAGACAGGCAGGCAGGCAGGCAGGCAGGCAGACGAATGTACATACAGAAAGAAGAACGGACGGACAGGTGGACGGATGGACGGACATGCAGGAAAACAGACAGATAGTCAGGCATGCAGACAGACTACTCGACCGCCAGACTGACCGGAACACAAAGAAACAGAAGGAAACTACAGACCGACCATAGAAGACAGTCAGGCAGGCGGATGGGTGACCAACGGGCAGACAGACAGATCAGTAAAAGTGTCTATGCATCGTATCCTATATATACAATAAAAGGAAAGGCATCAAAGAATACTGTTAACGTGCTTTGCGCCGGACACGGGTAACCACAAAAATGTTTACATTTACCAGCATGTGCAGTTAACTCTCTTGTCTGTTTCGTACTTCACCTGTTGATGCTCTTTTGTTCAATGTATTTCCAGCACGAGCGGTATTAGAGCCACGGTTTTCCTTCAATTGCATCCATAGTTCTTGAGCAATTATTAAATGATGTTATCAGACAAACAGCAGGATCAGCATCTTGCGCCACATATACTGAAAGGCAGAAGATCAAACGGTTCGACCATCTCGTAAGAATTTAGCATCATCAGTTACCAGCATTGCCGTTACACCAAAGAGGATCTGATATGAGAGAAAGAGGGCGCCCAAGAAGACAATAGACTTACGACATCAAAGAAATTGTACAACGACACGGAATGACACCGCCCAGTGTCACCCATAGGGCACTAGAGCGTCAATTGTTCCTCCCCAAGACGCTTGACTGCAAAAGTGGATGATGATGATGATGATGATGATGATGATGATGATGATGATGATGATGATGATGATGATGATGATGATGATGATGATGATGATGATGATGATGATGATGATGATACGATTAATTTCTTTTACCCAGTCCAAATCCGTGACCAATCAAAACATCTCCAAAACAACATTTCTCTGTTTTCTAATTGCTAATTTTAGAACGCTATTTCGGGGGAGTTGAGCTATCACAAATGTGTAGGAAACAAACAAACACACACGTTTAAAAACAAATCTCCAGCATGCCTGGCGTTGTCAGTTAAATTTAGACGGCCAATTTATTTGAGACAACAGTAAACATAATCTCAAGGACCGCTAAATGGGGACCAAGTGGTTAGAAGAAGAACTCCGGAAGAGAGGAAGGAGAGAGGTGGGGATGGAAGAGATAGGGTGGGAGGGATGTCATGATGTAGCAAAGAGATATGCATACAACGGTGACGTGGACTGTAGCCCTCTACAAATATACAATCGGTTGTAAGTTGTTTGTTGTTGTTTTGTTCGCTAGTTTTTTTAACTCAGCGTAGTCCATCGCTTGTGCTACTATTTCTATTTGCATTGGATTGTTTTTATTGTTGCATGTGGATTAGTTTTCCCTATTACCTGTGTTCCTCACCATCAGGTGGACCCGCGCCGACTTCTGGAGGTACTTGTAATGTACGTCCCCAAGTCAAGAACGACAGGTCAACATTTTAGCCCAGCTGTCTGGTGTAATGGTTAAACCCCTAACGAAAGCTAGGTAGATACCAATCATGCCTTCCATTAAACACCAACAGAATAAATACGATGGGCACAGAGAAAGGGAAAGCCCCCCCCCCCCCTAAAGATGGGGAAATGGTACCAAGAACAGCCTTAGATAAATGAAGACCAACTTACCAAGGTGTATTGGAAAGAACAAACAAACGATCCTTACAACCCCACCCCACTCCAACACTTCACTGAATCAAGGCATAGGGGAAGAAGTAAACGTGGGTGTAACATCTTCCATCGCGTTATAAACAGTTCTAGAAAAGAGAGTGAATTTAAAATCTTGCGCCAAGACTGATATAGGTTTACAAA
Organism: Cepaea nemoralis; assembly: GCA_014155875.1. NCBI lineage: Eukaryota > Metazoa > Mollusca > Gastropoda > Stylommatophora > Helicidae > Cepaea > Cepaea nemoralis. Next base: position 47,594 of record JACEFZ010009118.1, read on the forward strand.
CTTGCCAGGTGGCCTTTCTATGGCCAAGAAAGTAATATCTTAATTGGTAATGTCTAAGTGGGGGAGATAGCACTGGCTTATCTTATCACATGCCATCGCTCAGAGTCTGAATACTAAGGAATAGCGAACGGCCGACATTAAAAAATCTAGTCGTTAACTCCTGTCTCAACAGGAGGTGTTTCAGATGTTACTTTATCTCCTACTGTCCCACTAAGTTGTTACAATATTCGACGTAACTGACTGGCACCTTGCCGTTTTGACAGGCGATAGTTTGTTACATTGTGCTTCAAATAAAGCTTATTCTCGTTCCTAATTATACCCCTCCATAGCACAAATTGTAGAGACCATGTGTTGTAATATACGAGGTATGAATCTAGAAATTGGCGAGTTGATCGATACACTACTTCAGCTCCGGGATAATTCTCTTTGTTCATTGGTATCGCTAACTCTGTGTAACGTGTATTTCCATGTATGTAGCATCTCTGTGGCGAAGGTGTTACGAATGTAATTCGCAATCCCACATACCGCGTTCGAAACACAGCTGCGGGCGATTTGAAAGCAGACCACCTTGCGTTGGTTTCCATACAATGGTATGAGTTCCGGTCGTTCAGAAAGCAATGGCAAACTGCTGAACGTAAACTTGCCCAGGAATCCAAACAGTCAAAACATGCTGGGATTGACTGCTGCGTCCAGTAAAGGATACGCAACTTTCAAGAAGAAGATCATCATCCCGTAGCAGGCACTTTGCAGAACGTCGCTCTCATCACGACCCACTGAAAAGTGTCTCGATCCTTGCCAGTTCCTCTGCCTCATGTACCCTCATATTCCAGGAGTCTGCAATATCCCGTGTCCATCTTCGCACTGGACGACCCCCGCCTCTTCTCCCAGTAACCACAACTTCCATCACTGTCCTCTTCGAGCCATAATATGGTCAAAGTACTTTTCTTTCCGAGACATATTGCTTCTTATAGGCCTGTATTATTCGATTGTACTTGTGTATTCATGGGAAACGTGGACAATGAGCATACAAGCTGAAAAATATCTAATGGCAGTAGAAATGTGGTTTCCGGGGAACATGCAAAGAATACCAATGAGCATATCCTACAAGAAACAAATGGAAGCTGTAAACTGACTAGAGAAATTAGCCGTAGAGTGTCAAGATATTTAAGCACCTTTTGAGAAAAATACAAACTGGAGAACTCGATGGCAACTGGCAAGATTGAGAGGGAAAGAACCAGAAAAAAACAGAGCAGTGAATATCTAGATGGCTTGGCCATATTATTTATTCGAGACTATAACAGAGCTGATCTACGACTCTGGTGATCGTGTGAAATGGCGAAACATGTCGCCCACGCTTATCGGCATGGCACATGACGATGATAATAATCTGATGTTCAGATCTTGTAGAATGTCAATACTGTTCTTCTTATTGTCTTGTTATGTTGCAGCATGTGTATGGGAATGCTTCCCTACTTTAGCTCCTTCTCTCATAAACATGTTATTTTGTGGCTGTCACAAACATATATTGCATTAACTCAACCTGTCACAGGCAGATATTATATAAACTCACTCTGCCACAGACAGATCTTACATTAACTCAACCTGCCACAGACAGATTACATTAATTCAACCTGCCACAGACAGATATTACATTAACTTAACCTGCCATAGATAGATCTTACATTAACTCAACCTGCCACAGACAGATATTACATTAACTCAACCTGAAACAGACAGATATTACATTAACTCAACCTGAAACAGACAGATATTACATTAACTCATTGTACATTATTTTTATGGCACATACAGTTTACTGATTACATACCATGTAATAAAGGATGATGATGATGATGATGATGATGATGATGATGACGATGATGATGATGATGATGACGACGACGATGATGATGATGATGATGATGATGATGATGATGATGATGATGATGACGACGATGATGATGATGATGATGATGATGATGATGATGATGATGATGATGATGATGATGATGATGATGATGATGATGACGATGATGATGATGATGACGATGATGATGATGATGATGATGATGATGATGATGATGAAAACTACAGGTTTTTTTTTCCACGTTTGTACGCTTTGAACGCAAGCATAGTCGATACACGCGCTACTACTGGGTTGTGTACGGGACTGAATTTTGCGTGTGGATTAGTTTTCTTTATTACCAGTGTCCCTCGCCATCAGGCGAACCCTCTCCGGCTTCTGAGGTACTTGTAATTCACGTCCCAAAGTCAAGAACGAGAAGTCAACATTTTACTCCAAACAAGCGGTGCATGGGTTGTACCTGCTACCTCAGCATCAGCATACCGGAAGTTTAAGAGCGAGCGTTTTCATCCATTCGGCCATATTGACCTCCAAAAACAGCCG
>JACEFZ010009118.1:52500-62500 GCA_014155875.1 Cepaea nemoralis
AAGTTGCGTATACTTCAGGTCTTAGATATGACTAAGCAACCGTATGTCAGTAGACGGTACTACCTGCTTTCTGTTAGCACCGAATGTTGGGCGGCGCTTACCAAACCCGACACCCCACATTGTGCCAACGGCTTCGGTCGAAGGCGCACATTTGGGAGGAGACAAGCCTTACCCTAGTGCGAGGAAATGCTACCTAAAGACAAAATGTCATGGCAGGGCAGACCAGGCCCTAAGCCTTGGCTGGCAGCTGGTCTAGGATGGTAGCTCCGACAGGCGGATAGTTATATCACTGCATTGCTGATCCGTCAGCTTCTGTAGCTAGTCTTGTTCCAGACGTATTGGTGCTAGCCTTTCCTCTGTAGTAAACTAGGCAGGCCGAGAGATGGACATGTTGCATGGGCAACACATGGTCTCTAAATCCAGCCCAGGCTTTGTGTTATAGAGAGGTATAACTCCATTTGACAAGCGATCGTCTGTCTAGACTGCAAGGTGCCAGGCAGTCACATTTACATTTAAGACAGACTATTGGCCACTCAGAGCAAACACAGGAAAGGACCTTGACTTTATGACTGACTTTGGATCTGTTCCGGAACTTAGGGGTTAGTGAAAGAAGTTTCACAATACTCCAACATACCGGGCCCAGCGTTCGAAATCAGCAGACTGTAATTTGAAGCAGATTGCTTTGCGTTGATTCCGAAGGTTTAAGCGTCGTTTGTTCGGAAAGCAGTGTCAGTCTCATCCACATCATCATGTGTCATGTCGATAAGCATGGGCGGTCAGTTTTCGTCATCTCACAAGATCACCAGAGTCGTGGATCAGTTCGGTGCGCGCGTTTTCGACCATGCCACTGGCTAAGCTATCCAGATATTCGCTCCACTACTTTGACAAAATATGATTTTTAGACAACTGCATGGAAGGTAGTTTGCTACTGTTTTCCTTCTTAGCAATGACCATACTGGTCGATAACCGTAGCTATTATCTCCAAAAAGAGATTCTCTGCCTACCGTCGTGACATTGGAGACCATAACCTACAACTATCTGTCGACTACTCAACTCCATCCACCACCTGCATCCATAGCTTCAGGTTCCCTGATCTGCAACTAAACGGCTACTCTGTGTTTCCCACGGCTTTCCCGTAGACTAGGAAGCACATTATATCTCCTATGATATAGGATACCCACCACCCAAAATCCACCCAGAAGAGGGGAAAATATTTTACCTCGAGGAGATTTAACCACAGGATCACAATGACGACAGGTAAGTGTACTAGTTACAGTAATGCTGCAGTTCCCTGCGCGTCTTTATTGTATGAGAAAAATAATGTAATGACATACAGAGCAGCGATATCTTAGTGGCTATACGCTCGCCAGTCGGCGCGGGGATCAAGGATTTGAATCCGCATAGGGGCGGACTTTTAAAATACATCGGGTACACTCAGCCTAAAATGGGTACCGGGAAATGTCTTGGGAAATAAAGGTGGCCGGAGTGACACTGATCACGTCACCCGAGTGCCGATTGGTCGATACAAAATATTGGTCTAACACAATACGCCTTAAAGAGGCTAAAGCTGGCTCTTTTCCATGTATCGCATTTTTGTTTTATAGTTGCATATCCTTTACAGGACGTAGCAGTCAACACCAGCATTTTACTGCCATTGTTGATGTCTTGGCAAGTTTTTACGTTCAGTATTTTGCCATTGCTTTCTGAACGACCGGCTCACATTCCAACACGTTAAAACCAACGAGACGCGGTCTTTTATCGTATAATAAAAGTGATATAGAGGTCAGTGCTTGTGCTTAAACTTTCTGTGCGCTGACGGCGGGGAAGCGGGTTCATTCCACACAAGGGTGTAGACTGAAACGTTGCTTTCTCGTTCAGGAAGCAATGGCAAATTACTGAACGTAAAATCACCTGGTAAATTACAAACAACCAATAGGAGCTAAACGTTGTTGCAACGGTCTGCAAAGGGCAAGTAATGTGTAATAGCGATATATTATAAACTCAAGTTAGGGTTGTTAGTGATTTGAAACTAGGGCAAGTAATTTGTAATATCGACATATTATACACTCAAGTTAGGGTTGTTAGTGATTTGAAGCTAGGACAAGTAATTTGTAATAGCGATTTATTATAAACTCAAGTTCGGGTAGTTAGCAAGTTGTAGCCAGGACAAGTCATTTGTAATAGCGATATATTATAAACTCAAATTAGGGTTGTTAGTAATTTGTAGCTAGGGCAAGTAATTTTTAATAATAATATATTATAAACTCAAATTAGGGTTTTTAGTCATTTGCAACTAGGACGCAGCACTTGCCGAACTTTTCGTGAGACCACCCTAATGTAGGTGGCATCCTCATAAACTGCCTTAACGACGGTTAGTGACGTTCTCGGTTGCAGATGTAGGTCAGAAATGTCCATTCCCACGCCAGATGGAAATGTACACTTGCGTGCGTATCTTAGTTTGAAGATGCAGGCAGAGAGGCACGCACATTTGTCTTATGCTGATATCACTCACAGGGCAGGCTAGGGTGGTGATGAAAATTCTAAAGTATTAGATTAGATGAGGAAAGGAACCTTGCTAGTAATTTAGTAGCCCGACGGCGTCGTGGGTGAGAGGTTATGGCGTGTGCTTCAGGCTAAAGAAATACAGATTGTCATGCCAGCATAGGACTGAAAATGTATCCAAGGATCATTGGTATATAATGATAGCCACGTGATCTCTTGGGAAGTGAGATCCGATACCTAGCTTTCTCGAACAAGGACGAACAACTAGAGGTCAGCTAGACGGTCCTAACAATGTGTCTTCATTAGTTGTTCACCTAAACCTACAACTGTGGAATATATTATTTCGACGATGTTGTTTTGAATGTATCGCTGGTGTTACAAAGATTGTGTCCATTCTATTCCGTAGATTGTGTCTACAGTGTTTCAAAGATTGTGTCGACTGTGTTTCAAAGATTGTGTCGACTGTGTATATTGTGTTCCATAGATTGTGTCGACTATCTTACGTAGCATACGTCGACTTTGCTCTAAAGACTGTATATACTATGTTCCATAGATTGTGTCCACTGTGTATCATTGTATATATTGTGTCTACAGTTTTCCATGGATTGTGTCTACAGTGATTTAAAGATTGTGTCGACTTTGTTCCATACATTGTGTCCATTGTGTATCATAGATTGTGTCGACTTTGTTCCATACACTGTGTTCATTGTGTATCATAGACTGTGTCGACTTTGTTCCATACATTGTGTCCTTTGTGTATCATAGATTGTGTCGACTTTGTTCCATATACTGTGTCCATTGTGTATCATAGATTGTGTCGACTTTGTTCCATACATTGTGTTCATTGTGTATTATAGATTGTGTCGATTTTGTTCCATACATTGTGTTCATTGTGTATCAAAGATTTTGTCGACTTTGTTCCATACATTGTGTCCTTTGTGTATAATAGATTGTGTCGACTTTGTTCCATATACTGTGTCCATTGTGTATCGTAGATTGTGTCGACTTTGTTCCATACATTGTGTCCATTGTGTATAATAGATTGTGTGACTTTGTTCCAAATTGTGTCCTTTGTGATAATAGATTGTGTCACTTTGTTCCTTCTGTGTCGATTGTGTATCATAGATTGTGTCGACTTTGTTCCATCCATTTTTTTTTCTTTTGTGTATTATAGATTGTGTCGATTTTGTTCCATACATTGTGTTCATTGTGTATCAAAGGTTTTGTCGACTTTGGTCCATACATTGTGCCCTTTGTGTATCATAGATTGTATCGACTGTGAGTGTTATGTACAGCATGCACATTCATTGCTCATGGTCTCCCTATCTCACAGTCACCATCAGTCACACCAGTCACTCAGTAGTTCCCACAATCCATGCAGTAACGTTATAACAAGACTTTCCGCTTATGTGAGGTAACTGTAATTCCAACACAGATACTATTGTTGGGGTGTAATGTGTTAGGTCTCCACATATTCTAGGCCTCTGAATAATGAAGCGGGATTTCCCGTCCCCTTCCTCTATAACTTTGCAAACTTAGCATAAATACACACACTCTCTGACTGTCTGCTTGTTTCTTCGTTCGCTGTTTTTGTCTGTCCTTTTTTCCCCCCTTTCTTTTCTTCTATCTTTCCGAAGGGTTATAGCTGAAGCCCATCGACCCTCTCAAGTCAACAACAACAACAAAACCTGAAGCGACATGACTCAAGTCCAACACTCTCAGAGATGGTTGTCAAGTGGTACTTGTGGCAGGGCAGCATCCTGGTATGTCACAATGTTTACTGTTATGACCTCAATCTCACGGACGTCTCTTAAGAGATCCGCTAGTTGTCTTGGCTAAGTCCGCTTGACATTTACAGCCCTCTAGAAGATCTCCTAGAATTGTTCCTGTAACGTTTATTGCCCTGACCTCTGGTTGAATGGGACCCGCGGTAGCGCAGTGGTTAGTAAGCTTGCCCTCCGGTCCGGTAATAATATATTCACATCTCCTTCCAGGTGGGGATTTTCTTTTACTTAACCTGTCGCGCCCCCCCCCCTGTGCCCGGATCGACTAAGCCTAGAATGTGTACCAGAATATGTTGTAGGAAGTAAAAGCGACGAGCGTGACCACATCACCCCTCGGCTGCCGATAGGTATGTAGAAGAATGGGACTAGCATGATATAGCAATAATACTTAGAACCACACCTCTATATTTGACCAACGCTTAGAACCACACCTCTATATTTGACCAACGCTTAGAACCACATCTCTATATTTGACCAACGCTTAGAACCACACCTCTATATTTGACCAACGCTTAGAACCACACCTCTATATTTGACCAACGCTTAGAACCACACCTCTATATTTGACCAACGCTTAGAACCACACCTCTATATTTGACCAACGCTTAGAACCACACCTCTATATTTGACCAACATTTAGAACCATACCTCTACATTTGACCAACGCTTAGAAGCACACTTACATACTTGACCAACTCTTAGGGCCGCACTTCAATATTTGACCAACGCTTTAACATATACTTCTATATTTGACCACCGCTTAGAATCACACCTCTATATTTGACCTATGCGTAGAACCACGTCTCTACATTTGATCAACGCTTAGAACCACACTGCCTTATTTGACTAACGCTTAGAATCACATTTCTATATTTGACCAACGCTAAGAACCACACTTCTATATTTGACCAACACTAAGAACCACACTTCTATATTTGACCAACAAGATGTGTATAAGAGACAGCACTAAGAACCGCACTTCTATACGCCTGAGATGTCTCTGTCAATCCTAATTTTCTTCCCAGAATTTCCATTAACTTTGGTGCCCAACCTGTCTGACCCGGAGATTAGCACTCTAGTTGTGTCAGGCAAAGGAATGTTATCGATCGGAAGCACCGATAAATCGACCCCGTCTTCTAATACACAGGAGCCGCGATAGCAGTGGGTAACGCGCTTGTTTTATCAAGACAGTTGTTCTGGTTCAAACCCCGGCAATGATACGGTAATATTTTTGACAACAGTACAGCTCTGAGGTAGAAACCAGTCTATACAATGGTAGGGAAATATAAAGGTGGCCTCATAGTAGATAGATAATGTCGTTTGAGTTTGAAGTGTTAGACCTGCACATATTCTAGGCCATGACATATGAGGTGAGATAGCTAGTTCCCTTCCTCGGCGCCTTTCCTTCTCATGCAATTCTCAAACACTTCTTTCAATTGTCTGGTACCCATTGTTATGAGACTGGGTATACTCCAGAAGAGCGCTGGTTTTCATACAACGGTATGAGTGCCTGTCGTTCAGAAATCAATGGCAAAAAAAAAACTGAATGTAAACTTGCCTGGGAATCACAAACAGCCATAAAATGCTGGAGTTGACTGCGACATCATGTAAAGGATATCCAAGTAATTTTTTAAATTATACTCCAGAGCTGTACTGTTGAGAAAAAAAATAGTCCTGCCTCTACCGGGGATTGAACAAGAACCACTGTCCTGGCAGACAAGCTCACTAAACACTATGCCACATAGAATGGATACTGCACATTTTTGGAAGAAATGGTGTCTTCATTAGCCAGGTCTATCTCCACGTGAACCCACATCTATGGAATATGGTTCACGTGGATGATAAACTAGTAGATAATTGTGGGTTCATATGGAAGATAAACCTGGTTAATGTAGACACGTTTCTGGGGTGTCTTGTTGGTCATGCGTCGAAGTAGACTTGTTCCTGTAGCATGGGGTCGTCGTCATTTGGAGGTGACGGGTTCGAATTCCGGTTGGTAACTATAGCTGTCAATTGTTATGCTGTCTAGTCTCTGATCACTGCTTCATTCCTTTATTTCTTTAAGCACCAATCTCAGTATGCCGTGACCTATAATATAACAGTATCTCACAAATGCACACACTCACACACTTACACACACACGCGCGCGCAAACACACACATTTGGCAGTGTATTGTCTGCGCTAATACTACCGTTACCACACACACACACACACACACATATGCACATACACACACACAAACACATACACACAGCCAGCCAATCAGCCAGCCCGACAGACAGACAAACAGACAGACCTGCGGGGGTGTCTGGCCCAATACTACGTTTACCATATTTACATACAAATGGCAAACATGATGGGGAAAAGAGAACACATCAGACAAAGAGGCAAATGCCTGGATTGGCTTGGTCACATGATGTAACCGGGACAAGAACACAGGCCTGATCCAAGACTTTGGTGATCGAGTGAAATAGCAAACCCTGATCTTCAACGCACATCGGCATGGCACATGGTGATACTACTGGCCGCTTCCGGGACAAATGCCTGTAGATTTCACCACCAGATCAATCTTCCCGGCAGACATCAGCAATGACAGGAAATACAATCTCCATCCATTTACAGAAGCCAGTTTTGTGCAACAAGAACGACATGATAGTCAGTTTAAAATTACCCTGGTAGACAATTCAAATTACTGTGTGAATATGTGTGTTGTATATTTCGGTTTCAAGGATTTATCTAATTACGTTAGTTTATGTTGTGTCATTTCTGCAGTCTGTACCTGATGAGATACAGCGAAATATGCCAGGCAATAAATCGTGCAATCTATTGTTTATGTCGCAGTTATTCAAGTACTAATATTAGTCCGTTTTCAGTAGTATATTTGGACATATTGAGGTAAATTAGTTGCAAATTTAACTTATCACAAACATCAGAAAGCGGCAGACTTTATTTTTGGGGTCATATTATGAGAAGACAACGACTGGATCATTTTATGACGACAAAAAAGATTTGTGGAAAGAGAGATAGAGGAAGACAGCAAGTGAAAATTCTTGACAGTTTTGTGTAATAGTACGGAATGAGGTCAGCGCACGAATGAGGTCAGACACACGTCTGTGTGTGTGTGTGTGTGTGTGTATGTGTGTGTGTGTGTGTGTTTGCGTGTGTATGTGTGTGTGTGTACACACCGCACAAATGCAATGAAATGGTCTTTCTTTCTTTCCTTCTTTGGCTCTTTTTTTTCGACTATTATATGTAGATGACAGTAAATATGTGTATTATTGTACTGTTGGCTTGAGTATACTGACACTGTCTGGATCAGTCAAATCGATAATGGCGGTCTATAAGTCTCCGGTGTATAAAACGTCATCAAGATGCGCATATCAATACCCAGACTGGACAGATAGATTAGTCTGAGACAGATAAGGTGGCCTGTAATCAGGCTGGTGGTGTCTCTAATTTAATCAGCTATTCTGATTTAAATGGGGTCACTTTTTATTGATCTGGAAATGTGGAGTCTGGATAAATTAACAATTGCGTCTTCGGTTTCCCAGGAGGAAATTTCTTTTTTCGCACGGCAAATAAACATTTTGTTGCACATCCTTTACAGGACATCGCAGTCAACCTCAACATTTTTTCGGCTGTTTGTGATTTCTTGTCAAATTTACGTTCAGTAATTTTCTACTGCTTTCTGAAAGACGTGAACGACCGGCACTCATACCATTAAATGAAAAATAGCGCAGGTGGTCTGCTTCCAAATTGCCCGCAGCTGTGTTTCGAATGTGGTATGCAGTATTACGAATTATGACCGTAAGCCCTTTGCCACCCTTTGCCTTTGCCAGAAAGACATCATGTTATTGCTGATCAAAAAGAGTGTCCGTCCGTGAGTCTGTCCCTTTCTGTCTGTTTATCCGCTTGCCCATCCACTAATCTATGTAACCTTAATCATCCCCCATATTTCACACGGATCCTAAAGGGAAGCAAAATCTAGCAACATTGTAACATACCATGCTTGTCGTAAGTGGCGACTAATGAAGGTTGTGGTTAGGGCAGGCTGCCCCATCACGTTGAAAAATTCAGCCACACAATCCAACAACACTTCAACATGTCACATAAAAGAAAAAAGAATTAACCAGCCAACAAAGAGGAATGGAAGCTCTTCTAGAAGAGATATGACGCACTGCAGAGAAAGCCGCAAGGAGTCCGGGACAGTGATTAAATGTCTTTCAATTAGGAAAATCTGCAGGACAGGCATCATGAATGTAAAACTATGTATGAATTAGGAAACACAGAACAGGTGGCAGAAGAGATGACATACTCTTGTCTTGCGACTACACGGAAAACGAAATAGCGGAAAACCTAAACACACACCGAGAAGAGACTCAGAGACAGTGATGAATAATATGGGGAGACTACAGAGGGGGCTGCAGGAATGGCAAACGCCAGAGCGGCATGGCGGGGCTTGGATTTATGCTCCAATGAAAATAAAGGGCAAAGGAAGAAGAACCTTAATCATAACCTTCCAATTGTCTGCCTGCCTGCATGTCCGTCTGTCAACCCGTCCGTGTGTTCGTCTGTTTGTCTATCCATCAATCCACCCAAACATCATTCCCTACCCTCCACCTCTGTCTGTCTGTCTGTCTGTCTGTCTGTCTGTCTGTCTGTCTGTCTGTCTGTCTTCTGTCTGGCTATCTATCTATCTATCTATCTATCTATCTATCTATCTATCTATCTATCTATATATCTATCTATCTAAATTAACATCACTAAAACAAAATCAATGTTGCTAACAACCAGACAAAGACTTCAAACTCTAAGCTCACACACATCACTTCAACTTCACATCGATAACATGCCAGTAGAAAGTGTAATTGAGCACAAAACATTAGGCATAATCATTGATAGAAACCTAACCTTTAATTCCCACGTTCAAGCGCTTATTAAACAAACAGCGAAAAAAGTCTACCAACTCGCCAAGATTAAAAACTTCCTTGATGAGGACACAAGGAAACTATTCTATACTTCTCATATACAGACCCACTTTGACTACTGCTCTACAATCTGGGACGGTTGTTCTAATTCAAACACCAAGCGACTTTACTCACTCCAGAAACGGGCCATGAGTCTAATTTATAACAAACATTTATCTGACAATCCTAGCCTGTATAAACGCCTTCAGTTACTACCACTCCGCAAACGCCTGCTTTTCAATAAAGCTAAACTAATTCACAAAATCCTGCATCGGAATGCCCCAAATTACCTTTGGCCATTGTTTAAATATAATGCTAGACACAGTAAACGTTTAAATATATTACACATTCCGAAGCCTAGGATTGACTTATACAAAACAAGCTTAATGTACTCTGCAGCTCAGCTGTGGAACAATCTTCCACAAGAAATCAAAGACATCACCAATCCCTATTCATATAATCGCAAATTACTCGAACACTATCTCAGTACGGATTATCTTCCCCCTTAATAATAGAGATAATAATAATAATAACAAAACCCTAGTATAACAGCCAGTCCCCTTTTGGTAGGCCAGATATTCCACATGGCTAATAACAAGTGTCAGACCATTATCTAATTTTACTGTGTCGTGTAGTTTTGATGTTCGCATTTTGCCCATGCCTTTATAATGCATATCTTTTTTATTGTTGCTGTTCTCTGTTAGCCTTGAATGATGTGTGAATGAAATAATGTATGAAAGACAGTG
>JACEFZ010009118.1:67500-74126 GCA_014155875.1 Cepaea nemoralis
CTTGATGTGTGTTATTCTGGATCAGTTGTTGCAATTCAACCTCTGTGCGGCCTGCTGCCCATTCTCTGCACTCAGACCCAGCGTTACAAGACATTGTGCCGATCGGTCATGTCTTCTAGTACTTCAACCCACTCTTTTTCACGACTGATGATCTCTAGATCACAGACTTGGCGTAAAGATATGTCTGCCTGTGCCATACAGGTACTGCCTCGTCTATGACCCTTGACCAAATCCATGGCTGCATGTTGGAGGTGATCCCTATCTGCAACAACTCTCATGTACTATTTGGCTTGAAGGATCCTATGCTTGTCCGCCATTGTTGGTAGTGCCAGGATATGCTTCATGCATATAATTGGTTTCAAATACACCTTACATCTTACAAGACCCCATTAATTGCCCTATTAAACCCTGTAACAACCCTATCAATTACCCTATTAACCCCTGTAAGACCCCATTAAATACCCTATCAAGCCCTGCAAGACCCACATTAATTACCATATTAATCATTGTAAGACCCCTATTACTTACCCTATCAACCCCTGTAAGATGCCCATAAATTACCCCATCAACCCGATTTGAGTCCCCCAATAATTACCCCAACATCTCCTGCAAGACCCCTATTAATTACCCTAATAATATAACTCTGCAGTATGCACCTGACGAGATGCAGTGAAATAATCCAAACCATAAATCGTGCAGCATATTGTGTGTGGCTGCTGTGTTCAAATTCACATCGTTTTGAATTCCCAGGTATCCATTTCAGGCTGGGTCAACTCATAACCACATTTCCGGTGCAGCCGCTTTATTATAATCATACACGCGGGTTCCATGAAACGCGTGTCCATTTCACAACACGGATACAGATGATCACCTTGTATATATTATATATTTTCATGTAGTGGTTTTCATTTAGTGTGTGTGTGCGTGTGCGTGTGCGTGTGTGTGTGTGTGTGTGTGTTTGTGTGTGTGTGTGTGTGTGTGTGTGTGTGTGTTCTGGAGAATGCTTTGATCGCAACGTCAATTTTGTTACTCGTGATTGACCGTATATCGTAAATCTGACCGTATATTTTATGTTTTTTTTTTTTTTTTTTTGGGGGGGGGGGGGGGGGGGGTTTTCCATTCATCTCGTCAAATTAAGCAGGTGGGTGTGCTAGCCATAGCACTACGGCGGTTCGCTACGTAATATATAGTGTTCTGTTTATGGTTGCCGTCGACAAAACTTCATTTGCAAGCAAAATAAAAATTGCTCTTTCGTATCTGGCCGCCTTGGAGTCCGAGACCGCAATCTCGTGCTTGCTGGTCAGACTTTAGTACAGTGGTTCTCAACCTTTTTTGGTCCGTGCCCCCCTTCACCATATTTTTAGAACGCCATTACCCCCCCCCCCCCCCCCCCCCTTTCCTTTCGTATTTCCTACCTAAAGATTTGGCCCGTTTCCCCCTTCACCATATTTTCAGAACGTCATTCTCCCCCTTTCGTATTTCCTACCTAAAAATCCCGCCCCGCCCCTACACAGTATACGTAATAATGGAAGCTAAATTTAATAGCATATACTAAAATTAAGTCTAGACGTCCACATAAAACATGATTTGTGGGTCTACTTACTTTATAAATTGAATTTTAGAAGGGTGAGACGTACAGAACCGTACAGTATGAAGGTGAAAACAATACCAAGTAATTGGTTCTTGTATTAACGCGATCTTGAAATAATCTTAATTCTCCCCCTAGAAACCCTAAAATTCCCCCCAGGGGGGGGGGGGGGGGAAATTCCCCACCGGTTGAGAACCACTGCTTTAGTAGAACTGCCGCATGCCTTCGTTCATCCGTGCATCCGTGCATCCGTGCCTTCGTGCCCGCGTGCCTGCATATGCGGTTGATTGGTTTCTTGGTTGGCTGCACACATGCATGGATACATAAAAATATAGCGATTCAGCAGACAGACAGAAAATTACTGGTACAAATATAAACAGACATACGAAATAGATGACAGATAGATGAAGACAGAACTGAACAGAATAAGAAATGTACAATACTCACTGCTTTGCCGATCCCACAAACGCCAATTGCCCCATGACAAACCGTATCCGTTGCTCCTTTGTTGCCATCGTCTATCTCTCTCGCGGCGGCATCTTTCTGGGCATAATCCCCATTTGCCTCTGTATTTCCACGACAGAAGCTGCTATTTCCATAAACATTATCGAAGATCGCGTGTGTATCATTCAATTGATGTACCTTTGCCAAGAAATCGCCCACGGTTTCTAATTTGTTGTCCACCATTACTGTTACATCTCCGCAATTCACCGCAGAGTTAATGGCATCATTGATTGTATCCTTCTCTTCCCTCGTCACGTGCCCATTGCCATATTTCCCGAAATCACCCCCGGCACCATTTTGCACTTCAGTTTCCGCTTCCGGCAAACAAAAATCAGCCGTTGGATCTTTAGTGTCCCGATCACTACTTGGTGGGATTTCCAGATTAACACACTCACCAGACGATACTCCAATCTGTTGAATGTCATCAGAGAGCTGTTCCGCGCTCTCAGTGTGTAGCTCTGACATGTCCATATCATCAGTTACAATTTGCAACCTTTCTGTATTTTCAGCGATGTGTTGTGGCCCTTCTATGTTTTCAGCGGTATGCTGTTGTCTTTCTATGTTTTCAGCGTTATGCTGTTGTCTTTCTATGTTTTCAGTGATGTGCTGTTGACTTTCTATGTTTTCAGCTGTGCTTTGAGATATTGCATTATCATCAGCTGTGCTTTGAGATATTGCATTATCATCAGCTGTGCATCGCAATATGCCTATATTTTCAGTGGTATGTGGTAACCTTTCAGTATTGTTTTCTTCAATCCATGATCTTTTTGTATTATCAGCTTTGTCCGGTGACTGTTGTCTATTATCATCTTTATCTGGTGACCTGTCTGTGTTATCAGCTTCGTCTCGCAACATCTCTGTAATATCAGTTGTGTCTCCTGACCTTTGTGTATTATCAGCTTCTCCTCTTGACCTCTTTGTATTGTCAGCTTCGTCCGGTGACCTATGGGTATTAACATTTTCATCTTGTGATCTCTCTTTATTATCAGCTTCGTCTTGTGACAGCACTTTATTATCATCTTCATCTTGTAACCTATCTTTATTATCTGCTTCCTCTTGTGTTATCTCTTTAATATCCTCTTCCTTTTGGGACGTTTCTTTATTATGAACTTCGTCTATTGACCTCTCTCTGTTACCAAATTC
The DNA here is from genome assembly GCA_014155875.1 of Cepaea nemoralis. Classification (NCBI taxonomy): domain Eukaryota; kingdom Metazoa; phylum Mollusca; class Gastropoda; order Stylommatophora; family Helicidae; genus Cepaea; species Cepaea nemoralis. Next base: position 70,736 of record JACEFZ010009118.1, read on the forward strand.
TTCTTGTGACATTTCTTTATTATTCTCTTCGTCTTGTGACCTCTCTTTATTATCACCTTCGTCTTTTGACATCTCTGTATTACCAATTTCATCTTGTGACATATCTTTATTATCAACTTCATCTGGTGACCTATTTCCATTAGAATGTGCCTCTTGTGACCACTCTGTAGTATCAGCTTCGTCACCTGATATCTCTGTATTATCAACTTTGTCTTCTGCCCTCTCTGCATTATCAGCATCCTCTCGTGACCTTACACTATGCCCAGTTGTAGGAACTGTCTCTGGTGTAACTGTTATGGGTTCATAGTCAATTGCTACAGAATCATCACAGCCAGCTGTGCTGTGTGATTCTCCAATAGTAATAATTCCACCAAGCTGGTTTCCCATATTATGGACATCGCTAGGTTTCCTTTCCATGTCATTATCTTCATGTAGTGACTTGTCCATGTCATTGTCTTCATGTAGTGACTTTTCCATGTCATTATCTTCATGTAGTGACTTGTCCATGTCATTGTCTTCATGTAGTGACTTTTCCATGTCATTATCTTCATGTAGTGACTTGTCCATGTCATTGTCTTCATGTAGCGACTTGTCCATGTCATTGTCTTCATGAAATGATTGCTGCAAGTCTAGTGTTGCAGAAATCTCTTTGTTGTTTGTCTGTTTTTCGTGGTTATCGTAGCAAGGTGGCTTTTCTGTACTATCGCCATCACACAGATGTGTTTCGGCTCTGTCACTACAAGATGGCTTTTCTGTATTATTGCCATCACAAGGTGGTTTTTCTGTTCTATTGTCATCACAATCTGGTTTTTCTGTACAATTGTCATCACAAGTTGAGTTTTCTTTCTGAATAATATCAGTCAGAGAGTCATCTTTTCTATATATGTCTCCTTTCAACGCTTCTATATTATCATCTTCATCTGGTAACATATTTTCCTCAGTTCCAAAGTTTGGTGTCTTTTTATGTTAACATTTTCACCCGAAAATTCCTCTGTATACGAAATGTCTCCATTAACCGAATTTTCGTTATTTGACAGGGTTATCACTTTATTTGAAGCGTCTCCAATACCTGCTTCAACTATCCCCTGTCCCAACACATCTCGATTAGCCGAAGTTACATTATCTGGATCAACTATTAGTTCACACGACACAACTTCAATTCTCGAAGTTTCAACTACTACTCTATCAAAAGCAACATCATTAACCGACGTTTCGTAATCTAGTTTCAAACGAGCTATGGTTTCTTCTTTGACTGAAAGATCTTCGTTAAAAGAAGTTTCTTTATCTGAAGCGATCATTATTTTTTGTCTGTCTAAAGAATCTCCATTAATTGAATTTCCATTTTCAGATTCAACTGTCATTTGTTCTTTACCCAAAGCATTCTCATTAACAGAAGTTCCATTAACAGATTCAGCTTTCACTTCACCCAAGTCGTCCACATTAAACGAAGTTCCGTTATGTGACCCTGTCATTAGTTCTGCTACAAACGTCTTATCTGGTTCTTTTAACGTCACCATATTCTTATCATCGTTATTTACGTCACACTCTATCGCTGTTTTATCATCAGTGATTTGGCTTTCTTCATTACTGAAATTTTTCTCGAGATTCTCAGAAATATTGACGACCGGGGAGAGTCCATTGATCTCAGTGAGCAATTGTTTATCAGCTGGTGTGGAGGAATTCGTGTCAAGTCTGTGAGTTGTGGTCTGTAAGTTAATTGTGCCCAGAGTGTCGGCACTATTGGTAATATCAGGGGCCAAGTTGAGTACATTATCTTGGCTGCAAATCTCTTTTAGTGTAACTAACGCTTTGTTTTCTTCACTTCCTTGTTGTTGTTGTTGTTGTTGTTGTTGTTGTTGTTGTTGTTGTTGTTCTTCTTCTTCTTCTTCTTCTTCTTCTTCTTCTTCTTCTTCTTCTTCTTCTTCTTCTTCTTCTTCTTCTTCTTCTTCTTCACCTACATGTGTTTCGTTTCTCTCCACGTTTTCAGCAGTACTCGCCATCATTTCATTCACGTCACGAACATTTTTCTTCTTACGTTTCCTTTTTGTTCTAATCTTCTCAACTTGGTCCACAATAACATAACCACTATTTTCTGTCCCTCCATATGCCTTGTTGGAAGAACTCAAATCTTCATTGACCACATTTAAAGAAATGTTTCCTTTTGTCGTTTCAAACCTAGAATAACTATAATCATCAGTACAAATGTGGGCAACTTTGCTATCAACTTCGGTTTCGCTAGCACTGTTTTCTGTGCTCTTGTCCTTTTGTTCGCAAATCTCATCCAACACTGCTCTGACATCCACTTCTACGGGTTCATCCTTGATGTTGATTGGCTCAACATTATCGAAAGTATATAAATCCGTATTTTGGGCACCTAGATTATCTCTTTCGTCGCGAATATCATTGATGTATTTATTTTCTTGGCTGCTTTCTTTATTCACAGCATTAGATAACCCGCTCTCGTGTAACAGTGATAAACTGTTACTACTAATGACGTTTTCAGAGCTAGAATCTCGTAAAAAGTCATTGTTGCATTCATCAGTATTGACGCTGCAGTCCACATTGTTATCAACGCTACTGATTTCTTTATCCATGTTTTCGATACCCGATGAACTAGCCTCGCATCCTGTGGAAGACAGCGTACTGACTTCTTGGGAACTTGAAATACACGGGTCCGTATTATCGCACTCATCGCCGTTAGTAACACAAAGACTATCGCTTGTAACTGTATCACTGTTGGCGTCTTCTGTACCGGTGTTGCTTATACTAGGTAGACTTTCTCCGTGAGAGGACAAGCCTGTGGTGTCATCGACAAGTTCGGTAACAGAAATACATAAAACTCCATTATTGCGTGCTCCACTGGTGCCACCACCTTCGGCGTTTTTCCTGTTGTTGATTTCTATATCGCCGTTTATATTCCCGGAGATATCAGTATCTTGTTCTGGTGGGTTTCCTTTACTCGAAATTTCATTGCCTGCTTCCGTTATTACTCTCTTTTTACTGTCATAGCCTCCGTTAAACAAAGCCGCATCATCAGATTCAGGTTGCATTTGTTCCTTGATTGAAGGATCCTCTTTACATGAAGTTTCGTTATTTGAGTTAACTATGAAGATCTCTTTGACAGAAGAATCTTCCTTAAAAGAAGCTTCGTTATCTGATTCAAGTATTACTTGTTCTTCAACCTCAGGATCTTCAGCGAGCAAAGTTTTAATGTCTTGTTTTACAATGGCAGTATCTTTTATAGAAAGGTCTCCATTAAACGATGTTCCATTATCTGCCTCAATAACTTCGGAAAAATCATCACCTGATGTTGACGATATCTTACTGCTTTCGTTTTCAGAACCGGAAACACAAGAAACGCCATCAACGTCCTTGAAATCACCATTACATT
>JACEFZ010009119.1:0-14239 GCA_014155875.1 Cepaea nemoralis
CATGTTAGTCAGCTTAAAATTACCGTGGTAGACTATTGACATTACTGTGTGATCTATATTTGATAGAAAGCCCTCTACTCTATCATATCCATTTATAATGTTTGTATTGTGAGTGATTGTGAGGAGGATTACACACAAGTCCGCTTCGCCACTGTGTTACCAGGGCCCATAAGGTAACGATTAGTGGCGTTGTAACTAACCATGCGTGCCGTAAGAGGTGAATAAGGACGGTTGGCATGAGGTAGGACTACATTAGCCAGAAGAAACATTAGATGCAACATCCAAACAATTATGAATATATCTACAACGAGCTTGGCGTGAGCTAGTTGCTGGCCTATACTCCATTGGGAGATGACAGGTCCTGCTGTGGTTTGCTGTCTTCTGTAGCTCCGTCTGTGCCCTGTCCATATATTCATCTTTCTCTAATTCTGGTCTTATTGTGATTTTTAGGTCTTTGTTCTTGTGAATTGTTGGCTAAATAGCTAGAATTTTCTATTTAATCTGTTAGTACAGTGGTTCTCAACTTTGTTTTTTTTTTTTTTTTTTTGCTCGTGCATCCTTTCACCATACGTTCAGAATATCACCCCCCCCCCCCCCCCCCCATTTCGAATTTCCTCCCTACAAATGTCCGCCTCCCTCTTACACAGTATACGTAAAAATTGAAGCTAAATTAAATAACAAATACTAAAACAAGTCTTGAAATCTACATAAAACGTGATTTGCAGGTCTACTTACGTTATAAAACGAATTTTAGAAGAGCGAGAAGTACAGAATCGTAAAATATGGAGGGGAAAATCAATATCAAGTGATCGGTTCTTGTATTAAATAATCTTAATTCACCCCCTCTCGGAAACCCTAAAATTACCCATTCTCTTCCTAAATATCGCCTCCGTATTTCGTTAAAGAGTCTCTCTCTCTCTCTCTCTCTCTCTCTCTCTCTCTCTCTCTCTCTCTCTCTCTCTCTCTCTTTGTGTGGTTGAGTGGGTGTGAGGGTATGTGTGAGTGTGCGTGCGTTTGTGTGTGTGTGAGTGTGTGTGTGTGTGTGTGTATGTGTGTGTGTGTGTGTTTCGATTGTGAAACTGGAATACATATATATGTTCTAACATGGCTGCCTCTAAGGCACTACTTCAGAGCAGCTTGATTGACATCCAAAGCGCGGCTTGCTATGTGGAGGGGACATAATTCCCCAGGACATTATTTGGCTCCGTCAATAACCAGCCAGCCCAGATATTTAGTCTAAAGACACCAGACACGCGCAATAGCTATTAGAGCCGGAAGCAAGAATGATCTCAAACAGCGAATGATAAAGTCGGTCTGTTCTAATGATCTCAATAGCAGGCGAAAAGTGGGAAGCTGTTAGAGAGAGGGCAGAAATTATTGTTTGACCGAATTGTTGCCCACTGAGCTGAATATGTCGTTGGACTGAACTTACACCGTCATGTTTCCTTCATAAAAAAAAAAAAAATTAACCCATAACCAAATCATGTGTCGTGGGGGTAAGTGTTGGAAGCCTTACCATTCTGTGTACGCTAAATATTATAGCTTTTCATGCAGCGATATCTTGATAGTAGTGTCAACACTCGATGTAGGCTACCCATCATAGTATTCTGTGTATGGATATCTTGATGGATGCATCAACGCTCAGTGAAGGTTACCCATCATTTTATTTTCTTTAGGGATATATTGATGGAAACATCAACACTTAGTGTAGGTTACCTACCATAGTATTCTCCGTAGGGATATCTTGATGGAAGCACCATCACTCAGTGTTGGCTAACCATCATAGTATTTACAAGTCTTGTAGCAGACACCTGCTGTTTGTATGTGAAATGTTATGACCATCACATTTGAGTAGGCCTGAGTGCACACAAGAAAAGGTGACCATGTTTTGAGCAAGAAGACACCTTGTTGCCTTTCTCTTTCGCAGCGAACCCTTGTTCGACCGTACTCTTGCTATTGTACAGGAAACGTCCTCCGTTACACGGACACACTGCCTTTAGTACTGACATGGACACGATATCTACTTGGCGGCATCCGTCTCCTCTTAGAGCATAATATATCTACTTTAGTTGTGAACAGATTTCCACAGTCGAAGGATTGTAAACGTGCGCAGGATTCGCACGAGGCCTTTTGTGTTTCCTTATCAGAGAAGATAGGGAATGGTGAGGGGGTTGTTTTAATTATTGTAAGATAATGTCGATTCGAATCGTTTACGCTCGTACGGACATGAAGGATTAGGAACTGGCTTTGCCTATGCTGCGTCCCAGTAGACAAGCACTGCACTAATACAGAGCATAATCGTGAGCTCTCCAAACGGTGAGTGCAAAAGGTGGGTGTTGACTGTTTATCACCACCGAGGAGAATTACTATAACTCTATTGCAATCACGTCATCGTTTCTTGAGATGCTTTATTATCCCGACATGAACCCTGTATCTATCGAACCAGAGGCGGACACTTGTCACGAGCTCGCCATGAGTTAACCAGATAATAATACCGACGTTTGCGTGGCGTATATTTTCTAGGCCACAACAGTCGTACTAACAGAGTAAACACAGCTGCACAGGTTACATCGGGTCAGCCCATATACACATTTGGTGGTGAGTGAGGAGGAAGTGAGTGCGCTGAATCATATATCACTTTGACAAGTCATAAACATATCAGAGGGAAAACGGAAGTACTTAGCACGGAAGTAACATTACATATGTCAATTCTGGGTTTCCGGAACATCGAGAAGATTGACGGGGTTATTGGCAACTGTTGTTGGGGGTGTACAGGAACTCGCTGCTTGTTTTGGGAATCTAAAGCGTGATGACAGATCTAACATGGAGGGAGCCAGAGGGGGGATGGATCCCTGACAGGAGGATCTGCCACTATGCCACCTGTGTGGGGGCATAAAGGATAACGTCACGTGGCCAACTTTGGTAGTTTGCCATATAAACCCGAGTTGGGATCAACTAGGGGGGGGGGGGGGGGGCTTGAAAAATGCTCTAGTCAGAGTGCCAGGGCACTGCAGTGCTTAGTGGAAATAATATCTACCGTGTGTTAATTAGTGACTTAATTTTACACGTGCCTATAATGGCAGATGTAGATATGATTGATAGGACTGCAGTAGTGCCATTTAAGGTATAACCTAGTATAATATTAGTTCTAATTAATATAGACTGTGGCCTTGTTAAACTATAGTGTGATGATTAGCACTGTTAGTGGAAACTAGTTAGAGTAGAATAGTGATATTAACTCTGCTAGTTAAGAATAGATTAGTGAAGTGTTGATAAGCTTTACTAGTTGAGAATTGAGTAATGAGGGATAATTGGGATCTTCCCGTAGGTGTCCCTGGTGGGCGGGGTTCCGCATTCTGTTTGCTGATTTTTTTCTTTGTCATAGCCTGATTCGGCTCTAGGTGGGTAGCTAATCTGCTCTATGACTAAGTCTAGTTAGCTAAAGATCATTAAGCAAGGTGATAGGCTTACACTCAGCCGAAAGGATCAGTAACTAGTACTATCACCAGATGTGTTGTTTCTATCCTAGGTTCCCTACCAGATCCAAGGAAACTCAACAAGTTTTTGGGAAAAAATCCAATCCCATTCGGAAGAACACCAGTTCAACAATCAATAAAGTTGCATACAGAACGTAACTAAAGCTAGAAGGAAGTTGATTCACCAAAGAGAGTGATGCGTACTGATGCACCACACAGCATCAGACAGTAGTAACTAAATGAGAACAGTCTAATAGTTACCTAGTGTTATATAATCTCGTGTAATAAAACACAAGACATTATACGTGAGGCTAGATAGACACGAGTGAGGATCAATCACATTAACAATTAACATTAATGACGGTGTACACACTACAAAGGACTTGTGCAGTTTTTTTTTAAGGAACGATAGGAACGGACATTGTGTAGGGTGCAACCGGTCCATGATTAACTGTTAATACCACCGGTGTCTATTTCGGATGATCATGAAATTGGATTACCAGAGGTCTACAGAGGCAAAGCAGTATCCGGCAAGATGGTTTCGGCACGGGGTGAGATGTACATGTTCTGACGTAACGTGCTGTGGTCTATCCTTGCTGGGATCAGCTGACTGGGTTGTGGTCTGAGAGTCCGATTCTACACACCTTATAGAACACGTCACACATTTTCTTCACATACACGTCTCATATACGTTACACTTTTCTTTTAATAAATTATCTCTATTAATTTTTAGAAGCAAGAGTTGTTGAGTATGTTGCGTTGGGGAAGTATGAGAAGGGGGCATAGTACGACAGTGAGAGAGTGATAGGAAAAGGTGTCCATAGGCTGATGGAGTGTGTTGGAAGGAAGCTGGTGGATTCTCCAGAATATTGAGAGGGAAAAAATATTATAATGTGGGTGTCGGCTCTCTTCACTCCAGGGACGACACTGTAAAGGAGGACACGACAACACTGCATCTGCAAGCTACTCGCTCCTTGGGTTCTGCTGTTCTTCACCGGCTCAATGACTGAAACATCATTCTAAACCTTGTTCACCGATCACTTGAAGTATACCATATCCAGCAGAGGGCAGCATGGCCGAGTAGATAAGAGCGCTCGTTATTACACATCCTGTGTGTTGATGCAGAGGTGGCGGGTTCAACCCCTGCACTAGTCAGTTGGACTAAAATGTTAATTTCTCATTTTAGACTTAGGGACGTAAATTACAAGTATCTCTGAAGTCGGAGTATGTTTATCAGATGGCGAGGGATACTAGTAATAGGGAAAATTAATCCTCACGCAAAAATCAGTCCACTGCACTAGAAGTAGAAGTGTGTGTATGTACTACGCTTGAGTTCAAAGCAAGCGAATTAAAAATGAAATACCCAGTGGCGGACGAAGATTCTGCTGAGAATTATCATGCAGCGAATTAGGAAGAAAATACAACCCGAAATAGGAGAAGAACAATGTGGGTTTGTAGAAGGAAAGGGTACAGTAAATGCTGTGTTTGTACTGAGAACAGTAATTGAACGTTCTATGGAATGAACAAATATCTATATCTTTGCTTTATTGACTACACAAAGGTTTTTGATAAAGTAAGACATGTTAACATGATGAGGATGCTTGCAGATCTACAAATTGATGGGAAAAGACCTGAGACTTGTAAAACAAAACATATATTGGAAACAACAAGCTGCCACCAGAATTGATAACGATGCAGGCCAATATCAGCCTATTAAAAGAGGTGTGAGACAGGGATGTGTAATGTCTCCAGATCTTTTTTTCCTGTACAGTGAAAATATTTTCAGAAACATAGAAGATATGGAAGGAATTAACACTGGGGGACGATACATCAATAACGTTAGTTATGCAGATGATAGTCTTGACTGCAGACAATGAACAGGACCTGCACAATTTAGTAGATGCAGTTGTTGCACACAGTGAACAACTAGAGTTAGAATTGAACTGTAAGAAGACACAGATTATGGTCGTCACTAGGAAGGAAGAAAATACCACAATGTAATATACAAATGAATGCGCATATTCTTAAACAACTGAATCGGTACAGTTATCTCGGAACAGTCATAAAATCAGATGGGAGATGCCTTGAAGAGATAAGAACAAGAATTGTCATTGCGAATGTAGCCTTCTGCAAGATTAAAATCATACTGATCAATAAAAAGATATCAATTGAAACGAGAAAAAGAGTGTTGAAGTATTACAAAGAACCTATACTTTTGTATGGATGTGAAGCGTGGACAATGAGCAGTCAAGCTGAAAAACATCTGATGACTGTGGAAATTTGGTTTCTGAGGAAAATGCAATGAATACCATGGACAGACAGAAAAACCAATGAACGAGTCCTTCAAGAAACAAATGAAGATCGTAAACTGATTAGAGTCATTAGACGTACACAATCATAATTTTTGGGGAATGTTATGACAAGAAATGATTTGGAGAACTTAGTGACAACTGGCAAGATCGAAGGGAAGAGACCAAGGGGAAGTCCTAGAAGTAAATACCTGGATGGCTTGGCCACGTGGCATGGTCGAGACAGGAACACAGAGCTGATCCACGACTCGGGCGAACATGTGAGATGGCAGAACATGACCGCCCACGCTTACCGGCATGGCACATGATGGATGAATGGAGAGCCTAGTATCAAGTAGAAGATGCGTCGACCAGGTTGATAGAAGAGTATACCCAGGCGTGGTAGAGCCTAGTATCAATCTGGGAGTCTCTGTGGCGAAGTGGTCAAGCCGTACGATTCAGACTCCGAAGGTTGTGGGTTCGATTCCGGGCCGCGTCCTTAGGTTAACGAGTGCATTTTCTCGAAGACTCTTGAGGGTCGTCGCTGGAGCTACGGAGTTCGTGCTTTGTGCGACGCTTTCGGCAGCTCGCTGTGGAAAGAGGCTGAGTCGTTTGGGATAAAAACCCGGTGCAATGAAGTCGACCCAGTCGACTTTTAAGCGAATATTTTTTTTAAGTATCCAGCTACAGCTAAAAATCTAAATGTTCTTGACTTTATTTAGTATAGTTGTATAGAAATGCCAATGGTTACCACGGTGAACGTATGATGCGATGACGTAATAACAGCCCATGGTACATTGCATAGAAAAATATCTTGATTTGATGACTCCGAAAAAAACTGACAAACTTATATAAAAGCTTGAAATCTGAATTTCAAATGCCCGACAATGGATTTAAAAAACAAAATGATAGGTTTGAGTCAAATCTTAGATGTTGAATTAAAATGTGGAGCTTGGAACGGTCATTACTGTGCCGTATTCAACAAATCAACGATTTGAAGACAGTTTCCCAAATAACTGGGAAACTGTGGAAGATGTAGAGAGGGTTTGAAAAATCCCCGGTATGAAATGATCCATAACTGTGTCTGAAGAAGATGCTTGCTTGCTTGCTTGTGTTCGTTGGCTTGAGCTCCAACGCGAAGTCCTGTATGTCGGATGAAGGCATCCTGTTGTCCAACATCAGTGTGATGTCATACAGGACCTGAGTTTTGCGTGAGTATCCGTTGTCCCATGTCTGGCTTATTGGTGTGCAGACTGGTGGTTCCTCGCCGTACAGGCAGGCACTCTCCGACTTCGGAGGAATCAGCGATCCTACTGACTTTAGCCAGGACCCCGAAGGGACCTGTTGCCCAGGACGCTCGACGAGGACGCGTCAATAGGTCTTGGCCAGTATATAACCCGGCCCTGGTGCCTTGGAAACACCTCTGCGTCCCGTCTGAAGAAGATGAACGGCTTCAGATCCCAACTTGGGATGCCATAACTTGTGATGTGCCTGTCACGGCCATGTGTCTAAGGACTTATAACAAACATGTGGCTTCCAATAATCCAGACACGAAACATCTCCAACTGAGACTATCCAATGATAATGTTCAACATGGCAGTCACGGAATAATCCATCGGCAAGGCTTTAAGATAAGACATTTATTGGACATACATGATGAGCCATCAGATGAGTGATAAAGTCCAGTACCTGTCATTGAGCTATACAATCTTAGCGATTCATTAATATTCAAGCTCCTCTTGATGGTGGCTATTCCAGCTGTGTATATCTCATGCAGCCATTCATAGCATACGATAATTCTCAATTAGCCATTGAAATTTTACGTATCTTTATAATCTTTCAGCCACAAGCTTGCAGTTACCTCCTGTCTAAAGTATGATTTCCCTGAATCCCTACACACGACAGAGTCTGTATAATACAACCTCGCAAATAGCGGATACAAAGTGGCTACCCGAACAAATATAACGGGACGGTTAGTCCCTCCATTGAACGCCGCCTTTCTCCGTCAGAAGCTTTGTATATATTTCATTATGCTAGGCCGCCGATTCCTCCATGAACCGCAGCCTTTCTCCTTTAGAAGCTGCGTATATATTTCATTCTGCTAGGCCGCCGATTCCTCCATGAACCGCCGCCTTTCTCCTTCAGAAGCTGCGTACATATTTCATTATGCTAGGCCGCCGATTCCTCCATGAACCGCCGCCTTTCTCCTTGAGAAGCTGCGTATATATTGCATTATACTAGGCCGCTGACTCCTCCATGAACTGCCGCCTTTCTCCTTCAGAAGCTGTGTATATATTTCATTATGTTAGGCCGCCGATTCCCCCATGAACTGCCGCCTACCTCTTGTAGAGGCTCTAGAGTCTAGACTCTAGACCGACTAATGTGCTAAGTCGGTCGGTTCCTCTACATACCACCACCTTCTTTAAGCGGATGCTTCAGCCCGACTTGTGTACGTTAAAACAAAACGTCAGTTGGTAGCCATCTAGTAGGCAACAAACGAAAGCGTTGCCAACAGTTTGTAACTTCAAACTATACAAATGGTACTGTTTAAAAGAGGAGTCTGGCATATGCTACCGCAACATCTAGCATGATAATGAAAGTTGATGTTGTGGGAACAACCTTCCGATGTCTGGCTGGAGAAGAGCATGGTCAGATACTTTATGTCTGTAACAGACTCATGGAGTATGTTTCTGAAAGGTTACACTTCCATGTTCCGAGGGGAGCTGCAGCGGTGCTCCACAAGACAGTAATATTTATTAGTATTTTATATTATTTAACTTTATAAATACCCGTGTATTTTAGCCGTGGTAATTACATGCAAAAAGATATAGAAATATGGTATATGGCCAAAAGATTGGAAGAGAACTATCTTCATTCCAATACCAAAAGAATGGCAACCTGAAATTATACACCAACTATACACTGTTGCCCTGATCAGTTATACAAGTAAAATTCTACTAAAAATCATAATGGGAAGACTTCGTATGAAAATAGAAGAAGACATTAACGTGGTTTAAGCTGGATTTAGACAAGGAAGAGGAACAAGAGATCACATTCTCAATAAGCGTTTTATAATAGAGAAGTGCAGAGAATTTAATGTAAACCTATTTTCGTGTTTTGTTAATTACTCGAAGGCATTTCACTGTGTACAACATCAGAAACTTTTGGAAATCATGAGGAATATGGGCTTTCCATCTCATTTTATACAACTCATAAGAATGCTCTATCTAGAACAACAGCAGCGGTTAGAATAGATGGCGAGACATCAGATTGGTTTGACATCAAGCAAGGAGTTCGTCATGGATGTGTGCTGTCCCTCTATTTGTTTAACCTGTACGCCGAAAATATTAGAAATGTAAGAGATGATATAGACAGAGAGCTATATGATGCCCTAATTATCGGTGGTCATGACATACCAGAGATTCCGTATGCTGATGATACAACACAGACTGGTATAGAAAACCTAATAGCCTCAACCAAATTTAATAGGAAAATCACAACCTATATCTTAACATAGCAAAAAGAAAGATAATACATAAATGTAAAACTACTATGGAGAAAGAAATATATGTTAATGAGGAAAAATTGGAGGTGGTGGAAAATTTTGAATATCTTGGGTCATTGATTATCAACACATACAAATAAATAGTATGGCCATTAAAAGAACGGAAACATACAAATACCTTGGTACAATCTTCAACTGCTCCAACATCATAAGGGAAGAAATACAAACTAGAATGAATTCTGGAAATAAGATATACTATGCACTACAACATCTACTAAAATCAAAAGCGCTATCTCGTAACACCAAAATCACAATATACAAAACACTGATCAGACCAGTTGTGCTGGAGTACAACGAAAGGAGACGAAGCCTTGTTACAAACCTTTGGGAACAAAGTTTTAAGACGCATCTTTGGACCCATTAGTGATACACAAAGTGGAGAGTGGAAAAGAAGAAGTAACAAAGACATTTATGATCTGTTTAAGTCTCCGCTAATCACTGGTATCATGAAGGCTAATAGACTACAATGGCTGGGGCATATAGAAAGAATGGAAGACAATAGGGAAACAAAACTCGCTTACACTCAGGAAATAAATTACCGTAGACCCCGAGGTAGACCAAGAAGACGGTGGAGAGATAATATATATACAGACCTACAAACACTTGGAATCAACGACTGGCAAGAGAAGGTCAACCAGAGAGACGAATGGAGACAGAGTGTATCCGCAGCAAAGAACCTCAATGGCTCGGAAAGCTGAAGAAGAAGAAGAAGAAGAAGAAGAAGAAGAAGAAGAAGAAGAAGAAGAAGAAGAAGAAGAAGAAGAAGAAGAAGAAGAAGAAGAAGAAGAAGAAGAAGAAGAAGAAGAAGAAGAAGAAGAAGAAGAAGAAGAAGAAGAAGAAGAAGAAGAGGAAGAAGAGGAAGAGGAAGAAGAGAAAGAAGAAGAAGAAGAAGAAGAAGAAGAAGAAGAAGAAGAAGAAGAAGAAGAAGAAGAAGAAGAAGAAGAAGAAGAAGAAGAAGAAGAAGAAGAAGAAGAAGAAGAAGAAGAAGAAGAAGAAGAAGAAGAAGAAGAATTGGTTATCAACAACGGTGACACAATGAAAGAATTAAACGACGACTATCAATTGCTCTTCAAAGACTAAAACAACTGAATAAATTATGGAATTAAGACAGAACTACAAATATTAGATTTTTAAGAGCATGCATCTTTCCCATTGCAACATACGCCTCTGAGACCTGGACACTTACTAAACAAGCTGAACAGCGCATAAATGCCTTTGAATATAAATTTTGTTATAGACGAGATCTAAGAATATCTTGGGTAAAGAAAAGAACAAAAGCATCCATCCTTCAAGAGCTGAATATTGAAGAAAATTAGCTATTAAAGACGATAAAACAAGGAAAATTTAAATATTTTGTTCACTTGAAACGTCACGAAAGTTTGGAGAGAACAATAATGGAGGAGTATATGCCTAGGAAGAGAGGAAGAGGAAAGCAAAAGAGAAGATAGACGCAGGATGTGGCGGATGATCTCCAGATGGGTGTACCGTACGCGGGACATCTTGCTTATGATCGAGAGGTTTTCAGGAAAGGTTGTTATGGGAGCGAGGTTCTGCAAAGGACATGCTACTGAATGAATGAAATGAATTACATGGCGATTATCTGGTTCAAGTCAAGAATATGGCATGAGACTGCTCACAGTATCTCATAGTCAACTGGTAAAGCTGTAGCACATACAGAGTAAGGCCAAGCGAGTCATTCTTAGCTGCACGGTAGATACGCGTATTATGTGTATGATGCATTTACTTTCTTTACAATATATATATATGACAGGTACGTGGTGCTGCAGGTCTATACAACATTCACACATAACAGGCGATATCTCCTGAATGAAGCTTTAGATGATACCACAGGTCATATGTTAAAGAGAAGAACTCTTGAAAGGCACCAGCTGAAGACAGTCAGTCAAGTTTGTGGAATAGGTAGGTTAGCGCCGAGTAGAATGAGTCATGGTGTCGACAAACAAGGAACAGTTGCATGGTGTCATAGTTACATTAGGCTGTCGAGAATGGGCAACATGGGCTACATAAATATCCTTGCAACAGCTGATAGAATACTCACACCCAGGCGATTTAATTATATACACTGATGGGCCCGTGGTAAGATGTGAAACCGAGTGAGCTGGGATTTTCACTGCACATGGGAACATTGCCTAAAATACAGTTGTCGACATCTATATCTGCGTGTGTCATAGATATTTCAAATATTTGCCAGAGAAGTTCACGTAAGTGAGACTGATCATTTAAAATGGCATAACTCCAGGAGACACTATTTGTTGCTCAAATTAGAGATCTCTAAAGAAAGTCAAGTAATTCTCTAATGATTTATTTAACACAGAAAATTTCTTAACACACTAGGTATGAGATTTGACATAATTATAAAAGTATTCTGGAAACGTATGTAATATCTCTTCAACTGCGGATAAGTAAGTAAATAGTAAAATATAAATTAAAAGGATGAGAGCCTCTGTAATGTTAACAATTACAGACACCGCAATGTTAGACATAGCTCCTAGTCAAAGCATCCGTCGACTCTCTCTCTCTCTCTCTCTCTCTCTCTCTCTCTCTCTCTCTCTCTCTCTGGTTGTGGCAGACGATAATGACATGGTGCCACACGAAGCCGAGTCTAACCGGAACTAACAGCGCCAGAAAGAGGCTACATAATGGAAAGTATACATAATGACTCAGTGATCAATAGTGAACACAAGCTTGCACTGTGTACCATTTAATCAGGTTAGAAAAGATATCCCGTCTACATTTACGCCTTTCTTGCAAGAAGTTTGTAGTTTTCATTGATGTGCGTAAATCATATTTTACTCTGCTTCTTTTATGATGGCGTCTGTTTATTCAGACCGTTAGACGAGTTTCCATGACACATTCAACCGTTTTCGGGAGTTCCTATTTAACTCTATACAGCTTTGAGCCTAGAGTTGACTCAAAGGCCACTTAATTATGTTGTCATTTCACCTGTCTCAGAAGCAACATGGATGTGGATCCTGGGACGAATGTTGAGCTGTTTACTTTTCGGAAGTGCAGCAAAATGCAAATGTTTTATTTTGATTCTATAAGTCTGTGTCAACTGTATATTTTGATGCTGAAAGCGTTGAGAATAATCATTTAAAAAGAGCACATTAGAGACTAAATGGCAAGGACTCTTTTCCACTCCTTGGGTATATGTTGCTATCCCCATATTTTTATATACCAATTGGCGCTCGATGAGTGATTATGTCATTATCACTATTGCCGCCTTGACTTTCCATGACATTTACTGATATACTTGAGATATACCTCCTGAATTATGTAGCTCTATATTTATATTGACAATAGTTATACATGATATCTACACTAGTGGGTACATTCCTCCTAGTGACCTATTAAAATCCAACTTTACATATCTGCCAGGCAAACCAGGCGCTTTAAAATGCGAAGAGCATCGCACAATAAGTCTTATGAGTCGCATGACAAAGCGTTTCTCAGAATAATTATGAAAAGAATAAGAAACAAGATTAAACCACAAATTAGTGATAAACATTGTGGATTTGTGGAGGGAAAGGGCACAAACAACGCTATATATATATATATATATGCAGGCCGAGAGAGGGATCATGCTGCATGGGCAACACATGGTTTCTTTATTTTAGCCCAGGCTTTGTGCTATGGAGAGATGCACCTACTGTGGGCAAACATTTGCAGCAAGAATTGGCCTTACCAGCCACACACGCCACCGCCATGGGTCGTAGTTATTGCCATATGACAGTTATTAAGCCTTTTTGAAGCACAATGTACCAAACTATCGTCTGTCAAGACGGAAAGGTGCTAATGTAATGTATATATATATATATATATATATATATATTCTCAGGACACAATTAGAAAGAGCTATAGCAGTAAAAGCAGGCCTGTACTTATGCTTCGTAGACTACACATAAGCATTTGACAATGTGAAGCATGACAAAATAATAAAATTACTAAAGCAACTAATCATTGACGGCAAATATCTGAGATTAATAAAGAACATATATTGGCAGCAAACAACAGCCATAAGAATCAACAACCTTGTAGGAACATTTCAGTGTGTAAAGAAGGTCAGACAGGGTTGTGCATTGTCTCTTGATTTGTTTTACAGTTAAAATATAATGGTTTGGTGGACATAAAATCATGCCTCTCCATAAATTACGATCTCAAACGCTATGAATCAACTCTTGAGTTTACTCCCTTCCGTGCCGTGACGCAAGATTGTCAAGAATATTTTCACGCTGTCTTCCTCTATCTCTCTTTCCGCAAATCTTTCCGGTTGCCACAACATATTCCAGTGTTTGTCTTCTCATAACTGTGGCCAAAAAAAAAACGATGCCTGCTTCTTTCTGATGTTTGCGATAAGTTGTCGTAGCGACTCAGCTTCCCCTAGAATGTCCTGATTGCTCATTTTGGCTGTCCACTTAATTTTCAACACTTTTCTATTAAACTACATCTCCAAGACTTCCGTGGATTTTTTCGCCTGTTTCTAATAATAATTGTCCGGGGTTCGCAGCAGTATGTAAAAACTGGTTCTATGTTACATACAAGTACTCTTTTTCTAAATTTCAAGGACAGTGACTTATTTCAGAAAACGTTCTTCATTTGATAGAATGCTGTTTTTGCTTGTCCTATTCTGTTCTTGATCTCACTGATGCATCTTCCATCTGATGTTATCCATGTGCCTAGACATCTGAATTTCTGCATTTGCCCCAAAATAACGTCCTGTAATTTAATTGCCCATTTAGGCAATAATCTGTTTCTTTGATATCACCATGACTTCTGTCTTTCTATTATTAAAACTAAGGCCCATTTTTTTCACTTTCTACAACCACGGTGGCAACAGAATAACGATATTTATATTAATCCAAGGCTTCTAGGGATGTTTGGAAATATTT
>JACEFZ010009120.1:0-85000 GCA_014155875.1 Cepaea nemoralis
AAAAAAAAACAAACCAAAAACGGGGGAAACTAAAAAAAAAAGGGAACTTTAAAACAAAAAATTTTGGGGGAAAAAAAGGAAACAAAGTTGAAGATGCTAGGAAGACATCAGAGAGAGAACAAACAACTGAAGCGAACATCTCTCTCAAAGCCATCTCAGCAAAATATAAAAGAACAGTAAATCAAACAACAAGAGATTGTTGGAGGAAAAAAACAGAAAACCTGAATTTTGACAGGGATGGAAACAAACTATGGAAACTAGTGAAAGCCATGAACAATGAAGGACCTAGAAACAAACAAATAACAATTAAACAAGGAAATGCCTTGCTTACAGGAAAAAAGGCTGCAAATGCACTAATGGAACACTATGCCAGTGCAAACCACATTGATATTACAGCCGAACAGAAGAAAGCAATCAAAGATAAACAGATACATCATACATATACAGAGACAGCAGCAGAATATATGATGGCAAATCTAACAATGGAAGAAATGGAACAGGCAATGAATACCCTAAAAAAGAAGACATCACCAGGAAAGGATGGAATCACAAATGAAATGCTAATAGGACTAGGCACTAAGGCAAAAAAGAAACTACTAGCAGTCCTAAATTACAGCTGGAAGAGGGGAATAGTCCCACAGGCATGGAAGGAAGCTATACTAATACCAGTCCCAAAGAAAGGAAAAGACCTGGAAGAACCAAATGGCTATCGACCTATCAGTCTTCTTAGCTGTGTAGGAAAATTAATGGAACGC
This sequence comes from Cepaea nemoralis, assembly GCA_014155875.1. NCBI lineage: Eukaryota > Metazoa > Mollusca > Gastropoda > Stylommatophora > Helicidae > Cepaea > Cepaea nemoralis. Next base: position 756 of record JACEFZ010009120.1, read on the forward strand.
ATTATCAATGGCAGGCTAACATGGCATCTGGAAGAAAACCAACTCTTAACACCTCACCAAGCAGGATTCAGAAAGTACAGATCCACTGAAGATCAAATAACCTATATAGCTCAGGAAATAGAGGATGCCTTCCAAGAGAAAAAGCACACGCTAGCAGTCTGGATAGATTTAGAAAAAGCATTTGATAAAGTATGGAAGGAAGGACTGAAAGTAAAACTGCAAAAAATGCATGTTTGCGGGAAAATGTACAAATGGATCAGCCACTACCTTGAGAACAGAACTGCCAGGACAAAAGTACAAGGACAAACCAGCAAAATGATGCTGCTTGGAGCAAGGTGTCCCCCAAGGAGGAGTTCTTTCACCAACATTATTCCTAGCATATATAAATGACATCACAGAAAATTTTCCAGCCAGAGTACACACATCCTCCTTTGCAGATGACCTAGCCATATGGACATCTGAAGAATATATTAGTACAGCTAACAGCAGAATACAGCAAGCCTTATTAGCGCTAGAGGACTGGTCAAAATCATGGCTAGTGAAGATAAGTGAGGAGAAAACAACATGCACAGTGTTCTCCCTCTCAAATAAAACTCAGCAACCTAAGCTGGTATTGAATGGAAACATATTGCGCCATGAAGAAAATCCAAACTATCTAGGAGTCACCTTTGATCGTCGCCTGACATGGAAGACACAGGTTGAGAAAAATCGAACAAGAGCAAGGCAAGAGAATGGCAATCATGAAAAAGCTTGCTGGTACAACATGGGGAGCAGATGAGAAAGTTCTCAAGAAGTTATATACTGGACGGGTGAGGCCAGTACTGGAATATGGCATTGCAGCTTGGGCAACAGCAGCTAAGTCAAACTTTAACAAAATAAGTAGAGTCCAAAATCAAGGAATGCGAATCATAACTGGAAGCCTGAAGACAACGCCTATTAATGAACTAGAAAGATCACCTTGTTTACAACCAATGCAGGATAGAAGAGATAGCAGAGCCCAGCAACAAGCAGAAAAATTTAGAAGATTGACAGACCACCCTATGTACAACAGATTTAATGGTTTTGGAAAGGGAAGACTGAAGCGTAGCAACTTTGTAGAAACTGCAAAACGAAGGATTAGGGCAGATCCTATCAACATATCAACAGTCAAGCCCATACACAATGCACACAAGTTCCCAGCTTGGAGACAGCAGCAACTGCCTGAGATGATAGAAAACATTCCTGGTATTGAGAAAAAGAACACTCAGCATGAAACCGAAAGAAGAGAAATAACCCTAAACTACATAAAAGAACATTACCCAAGCAGGAATTGGACCCATGCATATACAGATGGATCAGCCAAAAATTCAATAGAGAATGGAGGAGGAGGAATTCTCCTAAATTTAAAAAATGGAGTGAAAAAAACACATTCAATGGCAACTGGAAAATTTTCAAGTAACTTCAAAGCGGAGGTAGAGGCTCTGAAAACTGCAGCAGAAATGCTCCTGATGGAGGAAAATAAAGAGAAGCAAATAGCTATCTTCACAGATGCAAAGTCAGCTGTCTCAATACTGAAGAGCAATAACAGCACAGAACTAACTGACCTAAGAGCAGCACTCCATGGTCTATGCCAGAAATCCAAAAAAGTTGTAATACAGTGGATCCCATCACATTGCAGTATACCTGGAAACGAAGAGGCTGACAGACTGGCAAAAGAGGGCGGACGACTACCACAGCCTGACATAGACATAACCTATAATGAGGCAAAGAGGTTGATAAAAAGCACTTATAGAACCAAATGGGAATCAGAGCATCCAGGCCATCAGAAGGATGATGCATATTACAAACTCGACCGAAGAGAACAAGTAGCAATCTTCAGACTCCGCACAGGACATAACAGGCTGAAATACCACTTGTTCAATAAACTAAAGATAGGAGATACCGATGAATGTAATTGTAGAACTGGAAAAATGACAGCAAAACATTTGCTGCAGGATTGCCCAACGTATGCAGAACAGAGAAAGATATTTTGGCCCACACCTGCTTCATTTGAGGACAAGCTCTATGGAGATATCAACAAGCTAAAGTTGACCGCAGCTTACTTTAACTATATACAGGTTGACATTTAAAGGTGCATGAAGACCCAGAGGCATGAAATGGAATATTGCTTGGATAGCAAATCCATTATGTGGAAAGTCCAAATCGAAAGCTCGCTGTGTGGGCTTCATAAAAGGTGGAAAAGTGTCCTAGTGGCACGAAATGGAATATTGCTTGGATAGCAAATCCATTACGTGGAAAGTCCGAATCAAAAGCCCACTTGTGTGGGCTTCATAAAAGGTGGAAAAGTGTCCTAGTGGCACTGAAATGGAATATTGCTTGGATAGCAAATCCATTACGTGGAAAGTCCTGAATCAAAAGCCCACTGTGTGGGCTTCATAAAAGGTGGAAAAGTGTCCTAGTGGCACGAAATGGAATATTGCTTGGATAGCAAATCCATTACATGGAAAGTCCGAATCGAAAGCTCACTGTGTGGATGTCATCTGCAGACTGCATACTTCTGGTTTCCGGAAGAACAGCCTATGGTGAACGGAAGGCCCAATATACGGAAGTGAGGCTAAGCAGCCATGTGCAGGACGTGACGATTCCTTGGGTGAGCCCAGTACCAGAGCGCTATGTATCGGCTCTGCAAGTATGGAAGCCTCCTTGGATGGCGGGGAATGCCCATGGTCTGCCCCTGCCTTCCCTTGAGGGCTGACCAGGATCTCTGGCTGTTCTATATGGACCAGCTGGGATGGGGGATAACACCACAACAGTGAGAGTCAAACGTCCTAAGAAACCCCCGGGAAGGTTAACCCGGTCAACAAATGCCCGCAGAAGTCGGATGTGTCGGCCTAACGGCGCAAGAACGCAGCTCTGCTGTAAACAGGCACAACGCAATCACATCCGAAAAAAACTCCGGATGAACGAAGAAGAAGAAGAAGAATCATGTGAGGGAGTGTTGAAGGAATAAATACAAAATCACATATGTTTACCAAATCAATAATACTGAAATAAATTTGTGCAAATACAAATGATTGAGGGAATGAGGGGAAAAAAAAAAAAAAAAAAACACCCAACTCCCCATACTACAACTATTATTAAAAACTATATTTGGCTTGTGTATGTACACTGCTATGCTATGTTAACACAATGTTGAAGAGCAAACAGGAATGTGATTACAGAGAATACAGAATAGCGAGAAGACATGTGAGTAGAATAGTAAAGAGGGAAAAACAAAAAGACTGGGAAGAGTATGGAGAAACCCTAAATAAAAACTACAAGGAGGCAACCAGAAACTTCTACAAAAAGATAAGTGCAATGCGAACCAGAGGAGAACCTTTTGACCCAACTGAAATAATTAACAGCGAAAATGGAGAACCAATAAGTGAACAAAAACAGATCCTAATAAGATGGAAGCAGTATTTCGAACAACTTCTCAACATCCCATCAGATGTCACAGGAATTCAAGAGACCTACACAGATGTCACCGAGGAACTAGAACCAGACATACTAAAAGAAGAAATTATAGAAGCCATCAGATTAGCCCCATTAAACAAATCACCAGGACAGGATGAAATACCAAATGAACTAATTAAAGCAGCAAGGGAAGTAGGAACAGCTTGGCTACATAGACTATTCAACCATGTTTGGGTAGAACAACAGACACCACGAGACTGGGGAAATGCCATAATTATCCCAATTTGGAAAAACAAAGGCAGCAAAAGAGATTGCACACAATACAGAGGCATTTCACTGTTGAGCCATACTGGGAAAATATTTTGCAAAATTCTTGAAAAAAAGACTACGAACTACTTTAGAACCCCAGCTAAGCGAAACGCAGCTTGGATTTAGGAAAAACAAAGGATGCACAGACGCCATTTTTGCTCTTAGACAACTTATAGAAAAATCAATTGAATTCAATGAAACACTCTACTTAGCCTTTGTCGACCAAGAAAAGGCATTTGATAGGGTAGATAGAAACAAGCTATGGGAAATCCTTAAACAATATGGAGTGAGTACACATCTAACAAACCTATGCAGAAGTTTATACAACAACAGTGAATGCATAGTGAGAGCAACTGGAGAACACTCAGAACCCTTCACCATAAGATCTGGAGTACGACAAGGTTGTGTCCTGTCCCCTCTCTTGTTCATAACATATATAGACAACATATGTAAAGAAACCAGCCAAGCAGAGACAGCAAGAATACCGCATGACGAGAACACAGAAGAAGAACCATCTGCAAATCTAACCATTAGAGAACTCCTGTTTGCGGACGACCAAGCACTAATAGCAAAATCAGAAGCTGAATTACAAGACCACATGAATAGTCTAAACGAAATGTGTAGGGAACATAACATGAAAATTAGCACAAGCAAAACAGAGGTAATGACTATAACTAAAGAAGAACAAACAGCAACAATTCACCTAAACGAACATCCCTTGAAACAAGTAAAGAGCTTCAAGTACCTAGGAAGTATAATATCATCAAATGGCAGATCAGAAGACGAGATCGAAAATAGGTGCAATAAGGCAAATCAACTCATTGGACAAATGGCACCAATACTAAAGAACAAACATGTATCAATAACTACTAAGAAAGCACTTTACAACACAATCTTCCTACCAACTCTCTGCTACCAATGCCAAACCTGGACAATGACAGAAAAAGAGAAAAGAAAAATCGCAACAACAGAAATGAGGTTTCTGAGAAGAATACTCAACGTGTCAAGAAGAGATAAGATCAGAAATGAAGAAATCAGGACTAAAGTAGGGGTTAAAGCTGCTCTAGATTTTATTAGAAAGCAGCAAGTCAAATGGTTTGGCCATGCAAGTAGGCTACCAGTCAACAGCATGCCACAACAAGCAATGATGTACAGACCAGATGGAAACAGAGGAAGAGGCCGACCACGTAAACGTTGGACTGAGGGAATAACAGAATCCATGGGAATGTCGATATACGAAGCCCATAACCGGGCACTCTCACGAAGTTTATACTTCACCTCGACACCGCAAGGTACAAGAGGAACATGATGAGAGAGAGAGAGTGAGATACTGTGATTGTTATTACTGCTGCCGCGCTCACCGTTTTGTTTCAGTTCTGCACCGCCATGTTTATCATCACCGAGGGTGATGGTACTTGGTAGGAGTTTTTGGAGCTGACAGGAGAGCGGGGCGGCAGGGGGAAAAAAATAACAGCCCGCTACCATCACGCTTTTGATTTAAAATATTTCCTTACAACAATGTCAGTGGAGAAATGTTTAAATGTATAAAATATTTGTAATTTTTGCGCATATGTCACCTACACGCCCACATGCAACGCTCTGTAAAAACACGCACACAAATATTGAACACACAGTACTGCATGTAACAACACAAACAATACAAATGCAACAGCTACCCCTCCTGCATTGTAAACTATGATACTCCTTGACAACCCCCCCCCCCCTCCACCTTTTCGATACTGTTTCGTTTTGATGCTGCTGCTGCCTTCACCGGTCGGTGTTAACAAGTTTTACTGCCCTTGTCCTCATTACCAGGTGGTGATGATGGTATTGGTGGGGTTGGAGCTGACAGGTGAAAGGGTGGCAGAGGGGAAAAAATGGTATACTACCGTCTTGTTGTTGTTTTGTACTCGTTTTCCGTTACTCTTCATTTCAAATGTAAAAATGTTGAAATAAATGTAAAAATTTGCGCATATGTCACCTACACTTCCACATGCAACGCTCTGTAACAACACGAACAATACAAATGCAAAGTTTTCTTTAACACTCAATAAAAGTTTAAAAAAACAAACAAACTCGGGTTCGCTCGAGAGATGAAATAGATCAATTTATGACATATTGACTTCAGTCGTCTTCATCGAATGGTCTAGACTGGGGTTCGATCACCCACCGCCGCGGTGCCCCAACACTCGCCGGTCGGATCGCGTCGGACCGAGGTGCACATCCCGATCGGGCCGAATCGCGTCGGATCGGATCGCGTCGCCCCGCCGCCGCCGCCGCCCCACCCCGGAACCGGAACCGGAAGTAGTCATCACAACAACCGGAAGTGGTCATCCAAACCCAAGAAAAAACACCCGCCAAGTTCAAAATATCTGGGTCAATTGCGGGCCGGTTTTGTGACGAATAAGATGGCCGGATAACCCCGTAAAGAACGATTTATCGGGGGTTTGAAATCCCAAATGATAAGCCATTAGGACCTGACATACTACTAAGGATGCTTGTTGCCAATTCTACTATTCGGACAGTCTATAGACTGGATTATGAAGACAACGACAAATACTGCCAGAAATGTAATTTATTGGAAGCCTCTGACAAAGCCCAGGATGTGACAAAGGGGTTACGAATGCAGTTCTTAATTCCAAATACCGAGTTCTAAACACAGTTGCGGGCGATTTGGAAGCAGACCGCCTTGCGATAGTTGTCATAGAATGGCATGCTTGCCGGACGTTTAGAACACAATGGCAAACAACTGAACGTAAACTTGCCATGAAATTACAATCTGGCAAAAAATGCTGAGTTGACTGCGACGTCCTGTAAAGGATATGCAACTAACTCTGAAAACAGTATGTCAATGATCTGGACTTTGCTGACGACATTGCCCTTTTGTCTCACACAAGAAATCAAATGCAGGATAATCTAACAACGCAAGATGGGAGGTCACAACAACTAAGGTTTAAACTACCTAGGGAAATGACAAAGATAATGAGAATAAATCAAGCAGATGATATCCCGATCTCCCGTAGGGAAACCTCATTTCAAGAGACGGAATCATGTGCCTACGTAGGCAGCAATGTGGACAAACATGAGGGAACAGAATTGGATATCAGAATAAGAATAGAGAAGGCTAGGGAAGCCTTTATAGAACTAGGACATTTGTGGGAGTCAAAAGAAATTAAACTTAGCACCGAACATAGAATGTTCAATTCTAACTTTAAATCAGTGATAATGCATGGATCAGAAACACGGAAAACAAAGAGAATGATTTAAAAAACAAAACAAAACAAACAAAAAATCAATATTTTGTGCCTGCGCAAGTTAAAAGCAACAAATTGGTATGACTAGAATACCAATGTGGAGCCAATTGAGAGCACTAGACAAATACCAGTGAACCAAGAGGTAGAGAAAAGACGGTGGTGCTAGATAGACCCTACATTGAGAATATCTGAGAACAGTATCACTAGAAAGGTCTTTGTCTGACATCCACAAACCAAAAGAAATAGAGGAAGACCTAACCCACAAGGAGAATAGAAGTGGAAACAACAAACATGAATAGTATGTGGAGGGATAAGACAGAGCTGCGTGGAATAGCTAAGGATAGAACAGCTAGGAGTCAATGGGTTGAGGTTCCTATGCCAGAATAGGGAGATAAGAGGATGAAAGAAGACAAGACCACACAGATTTTTCTAGAAGACTGACATACAGCGCGCAAGGTCAACCATGTCAGACAAACTGTCGGGGTCGGTGAGTGCCCCAGGCATGTCTCTCTGTTCCGGAAGTTGTGCTGAAATAAATACATGAATCAATTTGATCCCTGAAGAGGACGTGGTGTGACGTCAACACCCCAAGATAAGACGGATAATTACCTGCGTAATGTACAGGAGACAGTATGTGCATCTTTCAAAGGCCATTAGTTGACCGTCTTAATTCACATTGAGCCTGGGGTGGCATTACCGCTTGTCTGCGAGCTCATTTATCAACACGGTGACCTGAGTTCAATCCCCAGCTGTGATAGGATTTGTTTCCAGATATTATCAGATTCATGTGAGTAAGCAAAACCAAACATGTCTACACCTTGAGACATACTGGATATATGGATCCAGCCCTATATCCTTATATACCGGGGGCCTCGGTGACAAAATAGTTAAGACATCAATCTCGCGGGCCGAAGGTTGTGGGTTCGATTTCGAAATCCGTTATTGGGTTCCCAGCAGCAATTGTGTCGCAGACTCCTAGGGGTCGTCGCTGGAGCAACGGAGTTCGTTCTTTGCACGACGCTTTCAGCACGCCTCCCTGCGGGAAGAGACCGAAACATGGGGATAAAACCCGGTGCAATGAAGTCGATCCTCTGGCCTTTAAACACCCCCTCCCCCGACCTTTATTTTGACAGAGCAGTCAATACTCGGTGTATCATATTTTGACAGACCAGTCAACACTCGGTGTATGATATTTTGATAGTTCAGTCAGCACTCGGTGGATGATATTTTGCCAGACCACTCAACACTCGGTGGATTATATTTTGACAGAGCAACCAACACTCGGTGGATGATATTTTGACAGACCACTCAACACTCGGTGGATGATATTTTGACAGAGCAACCAACACTCGGTGGATGATATTTTGACAGACCACTCAACACTCGGTGGATGATATTTTGACAGAGCAAGTCAACACTCGGTGGATGAAATTTTGACAGACCACTCAACACTCGGTGGATTATATTTTGACAGAGCAACCAACACTCGGTGGATGATATTTTGACAGACCACTCAACGCTCGGTGGATGATATTTTGACAGAGCAGTCAACGATCGGTGGATGACATTTTGACAGACCACTCAACACTCGGTGGAGATATTTTGACAGAGCAGTCAACACTCGGTGGATGATATTTTGACAGAGCAGTCAACACTCGGTGGATGCTATTTTGACAGTTCAGACAGCACTCGGTGAATGATGAGATGATAAGGACCATTCTGCTTGCCTGTACACCCCGTGAGTTCCCTATGTCCAATTTAGTCTGGCTCTACCTGGAAGTCCAGGTCAAGTTAAACAATAAACCACCTCAACGGCGATTCGAACACATGCAGCCCCCCCCCCCCCCCACCCCCACCCTGGGGTCGGCGCTACTGCACCACCGGGGCACAGTAAAGCAAACGTTACCTGCTTCTATCAAAAACATTATTACTTGAAGCAATGTTTCTGGCTGAATGAATTGAAACAACAAAACTGTGGCACAGGAGGAGTTAAAGTGACAACATGGTCAAAGAGGGTTAATGTCTTCCTGGTTATCTTAAGCCAAACATAATGACATTGTTGGTTTTGTTTTCCGTTCTGTGTGTCTTGAAACAGATGCCTTGCGTTGTTTTTCGTACAATGGTTGAATGGCATTGTTTAGAAAGCAATGACAAATATAGAACGTAAAACTGCCAAGAAATCACAAAAAGCCCTCCAAAAATGCTGGGGCAGACTGCGACATCCTGTAAAGGATATGCAACTAACTTTTTATTTTATTTCTTGTCAGGGCGGGGAAGTATGAGGCGGCGTGTGAATATGTTTAACCGACCCGGGTTTTCAAAAGCCGGAAAAGTGTCATTACGCAACAAAAACATGTTTGTTTAAAAAGTTCTGTCACAAATGTAGTGTCACATCTCCAGTACACAGCACATTACCAGTACTTGACTTTCGTCTTGACCGTTAAAATCAAGTGGTTAAATGGAGGCAAGCATGGCTGAATGGATAAGAGCTGTCGTTCTTAAACATGCGGTGTGATGTTGCCGAGGTTGCGGGTTCAACCCCTACACCGGTCACTTGGAATAAAATGTTGACTTCTCGTTCTTGACTTGGGAATGTTACTTACAAGTATTTCAGATGTCGGAGTGGGTTAGCCTGATGACGAGGCACACTAGTAATAGGGAAAGCTAACTCATAGGCACAAAAAAAAAAAAAAACATCCCAGAGCACTAGAAGTAGTAACACGAGTATGGACTACACTTGAGTTCAAAGCGAGCGAACGCAAACAAGTTGTCAAATTAGAAATTTAAAAAAAAGTTAGTTGCATATCCATTTACAGGACGTTGCAGTCAACACCAACATTGTTTGCTGTTATGCTCTCTTGGCAGCAAATTTACGTTCAGTTGTTTGCCGTTGCTTTCTGAACGACTGGCACCCATACCATTTCGCCAAAAAAAAAAAAAAATAACAAAGCAAGAGGGTTTACTGCCAAATCTTCTGCAGCTGTTTTTCGAACGCGGGTAAGCGGAATTACGAACTGCGCTCGTAACGCCATCGCCACAATCATCATCAAATGTGTATTGCAAGCTGGTGTAGGTGTTCACGTCTTTCCCCAGCGTTGTGCTCCGGATTAACTCTGCCGATGTATTCCTCAACACCGTCCCAATTTATCCAGCATTATATTTTTGGTCTGCCTTTACCTCTTTTCCAACCTATCTTTCCAGTTGTCACGTTATTCTGTAATGCCTCGCATCTCCTCACATGAACAAAGAATGCTTTTTTGTCTCTGTCTTATAATTGCATGTACTGTTCTAGTACCATTAGTCTCTGCCAGGCAATCGTTGTTAGTTAATCTGACAATCAAAGGTATTCGCAACATTCGTCGCAGGAACCACATCTCCGTTGCTTCCAAGCTTTCCCTAATTCCATTCCATTATTCCATTACTACTACCCCGTTTAAACTCATAAGATAAGTTATATTAGGGTTCCTCCCTGGCTCAGATTAAGAATCCCTTGACCACGTCAACCACAATCCGAATATTAATCTGAAGGAGACCGGTATCCAAAGATGGTTATGGCTGAGGTTATTTTTGTTTCCTAATTTGAAAATAAACTTTCCATGATTCTCTCCCATACAACAAAACAGGTTCAGTAAATTAGAACAGTAGCCACTTAAAACAACAGCAGAACACTTATAAATAAAAAGAAGTCCAGTAGCCAAGTCCGGCTGTGAGATTGTATAGTCTCTGAAACATCAAATGTTTTAAGCCTGAGTGCAGGGAGGATTAGGTGGCCAGTCTTTCCCTGGCGAAACGCATGGTAAGTGCAAGGATCGAACCCTCTTCCAACAGCTCCCATGTTCTTGTAAGCGTAAGATCATAACCATCACACCAACGCTCTACTGTAACACAAACGATGATGGTGTAAACCTTGATAAACTCATCATTCAGCTGGGTGCTATTGTTTGTTCACTGAAATCCTGAGTTAAGTTTCACAGTCTTCAAATGATGGAACTTACACACTAAAGAATAAAAAGCTTCTGCGTCACAACTTAAGCGAAAACACTCAATTGTCTTGATCTGGGTCAAATTTCGGCCGTTAACCAGAGTCCGAGATTTTATATATAATTATACTCTCTGTAACATTTGTCTGTGACGTGCTTCCATACTTTACTAACAGGAAATGTCGACAGTTGTTGACATAGCAACGGGAAACAACGGGTGATCTTAAACCTTTTGCTAAGGCTCTTAGCTAGATATCCGTTGCTGTGTAACGCCCACTTTCCTACTAACATTTCTAAATATTGCAATAATTGTAATTTTCATAATCGTCATGAAGGATATGCATCAACCTCTTCTTCTTCTTTCGTTGTTATCAATGGGTGCTTGTGTGGCATCCTGATTGTTGAGGTATGTCTCATGGCTGGTTGCTCCGTCTTCAGAACTTTTATTTTATTAGTGTAGATTGTGGCCGTACTCGAGTTTAGATGTGTTGTCTGCGCATGTAAGTACGTACATAGATATATAAAGTAGTCTTGTTTTACGGCGCGAGAGACTCGTCGTTGCCCCTTCTTCTGTTAGTTACTACAGTTCGGCTACGTGAAGGCCAGATTGATGAATGCACAATCCATGCGAGTATTTTGCAAGGTTGAGTGCTCTCCCTCAACTCTGCGCTCTCAGTTATAACAGAAATTTGGAGTCGATAAGGACATTATCCGTATTTAAGGTCAAATGTTTTTACATCATTTTCTATACTACGTTTTTATGTTGATCATACCGATTCCATGATTATTCTATATACTACGTATTCCAATTTATCTATATATACTGTCTATTCCATTCTATCTCTGTACACCAACTATTCCAATCTGTCTCTATATACTAACTATTCCATTTTATCTCTATACTATCGTTTAAATTGTACCTCTATGTACTATGTGTGTCAATGTATCTCTATACTTGTATATCATATATCCCAGTCTATCTTTGTATACTATCTTTTCCAATCTATTTCTATATACTATCTATTCCAGTCTATCTCTATGCACTTCTATTCCATTATATCTCTACATACTATATGTTCCAGTCTATCTCTATATATTATATATTCCAGTCCATCTCCAAACTTTATATGTTCCAATTCTATCTCTATATACTATCTAATCCAGTCTATCATTTTATTCTATCTATTCAAGTCTACCTCTATATACTATCTAATCCAGTCTATCCGTATATTCCCTCTCCCCACATACAAGAATGAAAACCCACAATCGCTGCGTCTACCACACTTCCCTGTCGGTTCTGCAATCAATGGTTCAAATTTACATCAAAGCAGATTTTTCTTTTAACAGACCAGGTAGACCCAGTCTGACAAAGTACCAGGAAATTATTGGGAAGTAAAGCCGACCGATACGATATTTACCACATCACTCCTCAAGAGCCGATTGGCTACCTCGCCTCACTATGAACTTTAGGTACTGTGGTACTGAAATTATCTTGCGCGCCATGAAGTTTGGGAATCATGGACCCTGGTCATTCCAATCTGTGTCAATGATCTTAGATGGCAAACCTTTGTAGCCATTATTTTTAAAAATAAATTTAAGACACAGTCAAGATCAAAATCTTTTTTCTGAACTTAAATGAAAATTATGTTCACAAACAAAGCCACGTGTCAACAGAAGTTCACAATCAACAATGCGGAAATTGAACTTGTCACGAACATTGAATATCTTGGCTGCATTATCAATAACAACTGGATATTTTCACAGGACGCCGAGCGTATATGAGCCAAAGAAACGCGCATGTTAAACAGTATTATGACACAACATCAGAAAACTAGTTAAAGTTTTGTGAACATGCAATCAGATTTTTGCTGGTGACTTGAGTATTTTACTCAGAAACCACATTTCCACTGCCACTAGATGTTTTTCAACTTGTCTGCTCATCGTAAACGTTTCACGTCCATACAAAAAACAGGTTCTATGTAGCATTTAAACACTATTCTTCTCGTTCAAATGACATAATTTTATTGGTCAATATGTTTTCCAGTTTGCAAAAGGCTACCAGTGATAGCAATTCTTGTTCTAATCTCTTCAAGGCACCTCCCATCAGATGTTATGACTGTTCCGAGATAGTTGTTCCGATTCACTTGTTTAAGAATATTCCCATTTATCCTTATATTAGATTGTGGAATCTTTCCCAGTCGTGACGAGGCTTGCGTTCTACAAAGCACCTGCCACATCATTATCATCAAGGGCCCTGCCAAACGGCATTAATTTTAATGTATTTCCACAGATCTCGGCGCTTCGTGTTCTGAACAATTATGGTGATGGCATTCCAGCATCCTACTTAGGCCACCCTGAATAGTTTCCATCGGTCTGACCCAGCCTCTTCTACCGTAATATATATGGTGAAGAAATACAATCCCAGAAAAGAGAGGTTTCAAACATTTGTTCATTGAACTGTACTCTGGGAATTACTACTTCTTCGTCTCGCAAATTACACAGAAATATCAATTGGGGACCCTTCGAAGCCATTAAAATAATTAATAAATAAACACACAATTCTTTCCTCTACTTCTACGATGGCCAAACAATAGATTTATGATTGTTTATGAATTGTTTAGCCCCCCGATCAGGGTCACGTGAAGCCATGGGTGCAGGCGGTGGATGAAGATGGAGAGAAGCCGACAGATAGTTGTAGGTTATGGTCTTCACCTTCACAACAGTAGGCAGAGGATCTCTTTTTTGAGGAGACAATGGCTACGGTCACTGACCAGTATGGTCACTGCTAGGAAGGAAAGCAATGGCAAACTACCTTCTTTATAGATGCCAAGAAAATCATGTTGTGTGGAATGTGGTTTCTGAGGAAAATGCAAAGAATACCATGGACAGCCAGAAAGACCAATGAACAGGTCCTTCAAGAAACAAACGAATATCGTAAACTGATTAGAGAAATTAGACGCAGACAGTCAACATTTTTCGGGCATGTTATGAGAAGAGATGAATTGGAGAACTTGGTGACAACTGGTAAAATCGAAGGGAACAGACCAAGAGGAAGACCTAGAAGCAAATACCTGGATGGCTTGGCCTCGTGGCATGGTCGAGACAGAAACACGGAGCTGATCCACGACTCTGGTGATCGAGTGAGATGGCAAAACATGACCACCCACGCTCACCGGCATGGCACATGATGGATGGATGAATCAACCATCAAAGCACTTTTTCCTCACATCAAGTTGATAGTGATTTACAGAACAAAACACATCAAATTTATAATGGTTTATTTACGTCACAAACAGCATCATCAACTTTATAATGATTTAATTATCGGACAAAGCATAAGAGCATTATAATGATTTATTCACAGCACAAAAAATATCAACAGTATAATGATTTATTTATAGCACAAAGCCCATGAAATTTATAATATTTATTTACGGCACAAAGAACATCAACTGTATAATGATTTAAATATTGAGAACAACCCATTACTGGCAACGCTGATCGTATTCTGGTATGAACTTAAGGCCTATCCACGTCAATATGGAAGCACTATACTCGAGTTTCGCTCTCGTTTGAGCTAGTCAGTAGTGCATATCCCTGACCGAATCCGGAAACAAGCCCCGGCGTAAGCCGGCCTTGTGCAAGCAGAAAGACATGTTAGTCAGTTTAAAATTACCGTGGTAGACAATCGACATTACTGTGCGAATATGTGTATATTTCAGATTGAAGGATTTATCTAATTATTTCACTTTATGTTGTGTGATTTCTGATCTTATGTATTCTTGATACATTGAGTATTCTTCTCAGGAATCTCATTTCTGTTCTTGAGACCCACACACTTGCTCTAAAGTACTACATACAATGTAGACAAAGGGGGTGGAACAGATACAGACATCAGAAAAAGAATACAGAAGGTTAGAGGGAATTTGTGAAAGTCAAAAAGCAATTAAACTTGGCACAAAACTTAGAATATTCAATTCTAACGTTAAAGTACTGGTGTATATATCAGAAGCACGGGGAACAACGAAAACGATTACATGTAAGCTGCAGACGTTTACTAGTTTATGTCTGCGCTAAACACAAGGACTTAAATGGTGTGACAAAATCAACGACGTGGAGCTCATGAAGAGAACTAGACAAATACTCCAATCTCTCATTCGGGAGATCCAGATTCGAATCCTCGGTAAGATGATGTATTTTTTTTCTGTCGAGGGATAAAGAAGACATTAATCTGCACAATTCGCAGCGACTGTACTAGCCAGGCGGCCATTATTCCTCAGGTTCAAGACTCCTCCCCCCACCTCCGTCTTACACCGCGAGGTAATATAAGTATTAATAACAGTTTTATGACACTTTAATATAATACTGTTGCAGGGCGTTTATGATTTCATGGATAGAAGCGTTCGTGTTATTATAGAAGAATAGAAACTATCGATTAGAGAAACATCGCTGGTGTGTCGTAATTTGGCTTCCCGTATGGCACACCAGTCTAGCTCGAACCAGTTTGACTTGATGCTCTTGAAGAAGCACATCATCCTTAACTCGTTTACTCGACCCTTATTCCAGAGGGAGTTCGTGGTGTCGGCCTGGTCCTCTCCCCCACTGCTGCCCAGCCAGGAAGCCTATCTGCCCTTTAGTTATTTGTTCGTTAGTTAAATTAATTTCTTGCACATTAAAACCACAAGTACGAGGATGTATCAAACAGCATTGCATGGCGATGACCCAATGTCATCCATTGAAACCTCATTAATGACGCTTCGTTAATTGTGAGCAGGAAATGTAATTATTTTGGAATTACATTTCCATACAATACAGTAGCAGGGAATAAAGACGACAACGAGACAAAAAAGCAGATTAGAAAGGCCACGACCTGTCGGTACGAAATCCTTGACGAAATTTTTTTTTCTAACTAAACATCACTCCAACTAATCCTGACTTTGCGTCGATTCATAAAGTTATTCTTCGGAAATTTATGACATTCCTCGATGGTAAAAATATAAGCCAGAATTGACGATGGATTATATAAGTGTCTGGACTGCAATGCCTGCCCCGCCCTTATTTGTCTTCGCCGTTTTTCGTATTCGTCGAAGTGAATGAATCATCTGAAACCTTTGTCTTAATAGTCTTGTGGACTTTTGGTTGAATGCTACCACATGTGTTCGAACTTCGACAATTGTCTGAAATGTTTAAGAAAAAAATGCATTCCCTTGGTGAATCTAAACACGGAAGCCACAAACAATATATGGTATGATTTATTGCCTGGAATATTTCTCTGCATCTCGTCAGGTGCATACTGCAGAGTTATATATCAGATGAAGTGAATAAATGAATAATACTTCAGCTGCTGTATGCATCTGATGAGATGCAGCGAAATATTCCAGGCAATAAATCGCGCAACATATCGTGTGTGGTTTCCGTGTTAAAGGTGGCTGAAATACAAGACTCCATTACGATAGGTGCAAATAGAAAGCATAAAACGACAACTGGCGCCGACATAACCATCACCTTTGATAGATGCGGTATCATCTTTACCTGTACTAACTCTTTCGTTGTGTTTTCTGAGCCAGTGACCCAAGTTATATCAGCCTGGGTAGCAGACCATGCCGGGGCCAAAGTCATCCAGGAGAGGTATTCTCAACAAGCAAGACAAAGCAAGGCAGCGTTGGAAAACGTACAAGAATGACGCCGACAGAACTCAAAGAAACCATTTGCAAATAAACAAGAAACTACAGGTTATTTCCTAACAATATATACTGTTCAAACACCAAAAGAAACGCAACATTATTGCAGTTTCAATTGCAAACTTGTACCAACACTTTATTTTACGGAATTAATGTTTTCAGTCCTCGCATGAAGAAACTTTCCGACTTTAACTTTGTTGTGGGATGGCTGTCCACTCTTCCGGCAGTGCAAGAGACAACTGTCGGAGATTGGATGGAGCCACGTTTCGTTGGCGGTGTCGTCTGACGAGTTCATCCCATAAGTGTTCTATTGGGGTTCATGTCTGATGACATGGCTGGCCACCGAATGGTCTGGATGTTGTTGTCAGCGAGAAACTGGGTGATGAGGTGTGCCACATGAGGCCAAACGTTATCCTGCTGAAAAATCGACCCTCGTGCAATCATAAGTGGAAGGAAGTGAGGATGAAGAATTTCATCGACGAATCGTTGGGCATTCAGGCGCTATTCACTTTGCACCAGGTCACTTCTTCCCATGAAGATGATCCCCCCCCCCCCCCCCAATCAGTACACTCCACCACAATGAGGAGGAGCCTCATCAACTATGTTCTGGGTGTAGCGCTCACGAACTCTGCGGTAAACTCTTCTCCGTCTATCGTGACGCTGGAACACAAAAATGATTCATCACTAAACCAAACCCGTCGCCAGTCATTCCCAACGGTCCATTGACGATGCCGATTCGCCCATTGCAGTCGGTTCTGACGATGCCGGTCCGTAGGAACAGGACCTCTATTGGGTCTTCTAGCCCAAAGACCAGCGTTGTGCAGCCGGTTCGTGACCGTTTGATCTGAAATTCGACGAGCTCCGGCATTGACTGGACTGTGAAGGACGCAGATGCAAATCGATTCCTAAGGTAACGCAGCCGTATGAAGCGGTCTTCGGCAGCAGGTGTGATTCTGAGTCTCCCACTGCGCGGCCGGTCTGCCAGTGAGCCAGTTTCTTGAAATCGCCCCCAAAGACGACTAATGGTGCTTAAATTCTCTGGCTACTACACTTTGTGATTGGCCAGCCTGTAAAGGTCCAATGATGATGAGTTGTTGTTCTGTAGGGCGAGGAGCCATAATTGCGCATTAAATTTTAAACTCAATTTATTCGAGGAGAGCCAATCTTTTATAGGCATTCAATAATATGGTCAGAAAGTTTTGTGTTTAGTAAGTTTCACGGGATTATCATGTATCTGTCACGAATTATTATCAAAACAGTTGTTTTGACCGTGATCTCTTTTATGACCTCACGAATCATGAAGTGAGTACAATTCAGGTAACCACGAGAAGTTAATGGTCGATAGGTTGACTGATGTCCAATCAGTGAATATCTTTTATAAAAGTAGCACCAAAAATGTTGCGTTTCTTTTTTTCCCCAAAAGTATATATCCCACGTAGAAATAAGCAGGGGTCGGTTGGTCTCGTGGTGCTGGACCCCGTGTCTCTCGTGACAACCGGGCTGTCTCAACAGTCACGTCGTACTGCTGTCCGCCCGTGTTGTGTCGGGTCGTTCAGTGCAGAGTCCCGTAGACTTGTGTCCCCTTTTATAACTAGGTATTGTCCTGTCTATGTCCTGTCTATGACATCTCTGTGTCCCCGCCTATGTCCTGTCTCTAATATCTCTATTGTCCTGTAGATGTCCTGTCTTATGACATCTCTGCGCCCTTACCTATGTCCTGTCTATCGTATCTCTGTGGTCCTGTAGATGTCCTGTTAATGACATCACTGCATCCCTGCCTATGTCCTGACTCTATTCTGTCCCTTGTCCTCTATATGTCCTGTCTCTATTCCCCAACACTCTGACATCCTCCCCTGCTCCCCGGGTATTGTGTCACTAAATTCTTCCCAAGAAGTGTGACACAATGTCGTCTACACATATAAAATTAGTCTGAACTAATTTGTCAGTGGGTTGTGGGAATTCATCAGTCACTCTGTTTGGGTACAACTGTGATTTATAAGGGCATGATACACTGTTGAAGCATCCACCCACTGGTCTATCATCAGTTTACCACTCTTGATATGTTGCCAAGAGTCAACTACTCTCCTACATTTTACTACTGGAGGCTGTTAAACGGACCAAGGTATCATTGTCTTATATTCATGGTTGCCCATTAAAATGCAAAACCTCTCATACACCCAAAAATGGTGCCCCGAAACAATTTGTCTCTTTTCACGGAGACTAATCATGGATATATTATCCACGGCCTCCATAAAATGTTACCTCAACATCTTTGTTCAAGATCTGTGTTCACTGATTTACACCTATCTCGCTCTCGCTTGTTGGTAGATTTTCTCTTGTGGATTCATAACCTTTATTAATCCCTTGTGTCCCTTGTATCAGTGTAATCTCCCCTTCTTAGTAATAGGTGTTTGCACGTTATATGTTCGTATTATGTTAGTTTAACTGTTTTGTTACTACTAATGTGTGTTTTAATTTACAAACATAGGTGTATGTTTATAATCTGTGTAATTTTGGTCTTCAAGTGTCATCAGGAAGGTCACTACATCTCACAAATGAAGGTTTATTCTAAACTTTTGAGATGCGTTACCGAACTGTGATTCTTGAATCTATAACCATGGGTGTAATGTAACTCTAACGTCGACATGTATAAAAGCAATGAACATTTACATGTGTTGCAAAAAGACGAAGACAAATCATCACGATAAAGAATATGTGCAAAAAAAATGTATAAATATTTATACGTCTTCTTTAATACATTCATGCCTTCTTTTATACGCTTTTCACTCAGTCAATCACACTATGCATTGTTAAAAATGTTTATCAATTTAAAAAAAAAATAATGCACGTCTTGAAGTTAACATACCGTGCTCAGTTACTCTTATAATTGAGATACTTTATGTACATGACTGTTGTATTGCGCTAGGCAATCGTAAGGGGGGAAAACCCAAATTCTTAATTTAAGTTTTTGTAGTTTCCGTCCAACAGACGTTTTAAATTTAAAAAACTGTAATTAAGCAAACTTGATGACTATATTATAGGCTTTCTTATTTCCCTTATATCTAAACAATGTTTCTGTTTTCTATCTATTTAGTTATTTATCTAAGGAATTTATAACTGAAATTACTTTAAGACTTTTCTAATTTGTTGCATGAGAAACGAATATTACTAATGTTTAGAACAAGATTGTCTTACTCGAAAAATGTATAGTTATTGTATCTTAATTTGATGTTATTTAATTTATGGGAACAATTTATATGAATGTGCAACTTAATAAAATAATATTAACTTTTTAAATCTAATATACACTAACTATTTAAAACTAATCTACCTTAATTATTTACACTAACTAATTAGGTAGTTGTTCTAGATGACTGGAGATGTTGTCGTATCGTTGATCTGCTCGACTGGAAGGTCTGAGGGTCTTGTTAGCAAGTCAGAAATAATGTGCTTCGAACCCTTGATGTGTCTGATGGAGAACGAATCAAGGCCCATTGATATATGCGATTGTTTTTGGGCTGTCCTTTTTCGATCACAATCAATGGCGAATTGTCTGTCTCGATGAGGAAGTGTGTCCCGGCAAGGTATTTCGTCAATTTACTGACGCAGTACACAATTGCGAGGGCCTCAAGCTGAGAAACGCCATAGCGCGATTCTGCTGGGGTTAATTTCCTACTTACATAAACTATTGGATGGTTTATTTTATTGTAGGCCTGAAGTAACACGCCTGATATCGTTGTGGCACTGGCGTCTGTCCTGAGAGTATACGAAATATCCTTATTAGGCAAGCGTAAAATAGGGATGTTGGAGAAGTAATATTTCAGTTGTGACATTGCATTTTTTAAAGTAGCACTCTGTACATCAATTTTCGAGTTTGATCTTAATAGATCCGAAAAAAAACACTGGTGATTTGTGCTAAGTTCGGTATGAACTTGTTGTAATAATTCACCAAGCCTAATAGGCTTCTAATTTGCTTTTTAGTTGTTGGTTTCGTGAGATTTAGGATCTTAGTCACGATTTTGTCATCTGTGCTCAACTGGCCTTTGGATATTTTATGGCCTAGAAATTCAATTTCATCAAATGCCAACTCAACTTTGTAGGTTTTACACTGAGCCGAAACAATTTTCTTCTGTCAACAATCTGTCTCACACTTTGCGTCTGAGTTAACTTTTTAGGTATTACATTGCAGTGGAATGAGATGGCAATTTTTGTTTCCATAAACCATCATACAAAAATGGTGGGAAAATATTTCTTATTACTGTTGTTGCAAGCACCATTACTATGTTTATCACTAGAAATATGGTTGTTGTTGACTGCAGCTGGTATGTGTACAGTGCTATCAATAAAACCGTTAGCAACATCACTAATACAACTGAGATGGAGATGGTTGTATTACATAATGGTAAGTTTCTGTTCTGACCTATGTCTTTTTTTATTATGTCCCTTGGAAAACACGTCATTGTGTGTTATGTTTACGTCTGTGTTTTTCAGACTGTGTTGTCTGCTAGTAAAGGACTGTAGGGCATCTGTTTTTCGTTCTAAGTGCGCTGTTTGAGTTGTCCTATTTGTATATTGTCTATCTGTGTCATTGTTTTCTGTGCAGTACTCTTACTGGTAGTGCAAATTTCTGTGGGTTTGACAGTCTAATCTTTAATAATTTTCCTTAGAACATCACAATAATTTCCCTGAGGTGAATTCATGTTATGTAATCTCTTCTGTTTTGTGGTCTTCTGAGAAGTCGCGTCCCTTGGATTTCTTGATTTCAGTTGCTGTTCTAGATGACTTACTTTTTTATCTGTTTTAGTTAATTTATCATTGGAATTCTTTTTTTGATGCCGTTTTTCCCAGGCATTAATTTCTTTGTGTGTACAGTATTTTACATCTGGTAAGCAACCTATAATCAGATCTGTACAAGGATTGTCTAGAATCGCACAAGTAAATGTGCCTGATAAGAAGGATGTACAAATGTGAGCTGTAGCTAGTGGTTATTTCTCCACATTGCCAGAAACTGTTCGGCATATTACAAACTCGCCTGTATAATCTTCTGCATTTGCAAGCTTTTTCCTCAGGCCAATTAAAGTTGTACCGGAAACAGTCAAAACCTGACAAGGTTTGCGATTAACTATACCATTGTGGAAGATTAATTTTCCTCTGGAGGATGTAACTGCATTGGCGTTTTCCCCTGAAAACGGGACTGTATGGCCGCATTCTAATACCCCATCCTTATGAAATTATGACACGTTTGACATTTATACATAATTTAGTATATCAATTGCTGCAAGGGCATTATCTTCCATTCCTTGATTTCCTTCACACTCTCTTTCGCTCTCAGAAGATTAATCAACCAGTACCGCATTTACACTCTTTAATCTCTGGCGACCAAGTCATTTAGCGCTATAATGTCCCAAACTTTTGCAAATGAAGCATTTTATTGCCCGGCTGTAATCATTTCTCTTGCTCTGTTGCTTCTTAACCATCATATCTAGGTGAGCTGGATACCCCGGGTTCATGTCACACATTTGAAATTGAAAATGTGATAGTTTGCAATATGGACATTGTGGTGCATTTTGATTTCTGTTTCTCTCTATATCTAAGTGGTTTTTGTTGTTTGATGTTTGCTGCAGCTACTATATTGTTTTCGTTGTTATTTAACGTGAAAATGTCCCTATTAGATGTGAAATAAGCGAACCCTTTCTTTCTAACTGTTCTAAAGATTCAACATCTGACTGTTGTAAAAATTTAGCAAATGGGGTTGGAATCGATGAAATGATCTTGTCCATTATCATTAAATCTCTTAGCTTTTCATAGCTTTTATTCACCTTTGCAGCGTTCAGCCACTTATTGTAAATATCCTGAACTTGAGAAACGTAATCAATGAACGTTTGGTTAGCTTTAGGCTTTAATTTTGAGAACTGTACCTGATAACCTGGTGCATCTAACAAAAAGTGTTGCATGATTCGTTGATGTATATAGTCGTAATCTTTCCTAAGCTCTTGTGGAATCGATTCAATGACTTTTAAAGGCTCTGATGACAAGTTTCGCATATAGATCATGGCCCAATGTTCTTTTGGAACTTCTTGATATTGCATTTGAAATTCAAAGTTCTCTGACCATGCTGAAATCGAATCCCCTTGGCAGAAGGGTTTCACAATGCCCTTATATTTGTTAAACTTGTTTTCTTCTTCCTTACTTTTAGTTTACTAGTTGCGATGTGCACCTGTGACTCAACCTCTAGTTCTTTAGTTTTTAAGTGGGTCTGTGACTCAATCTCTAATTGCTTTTCCTTATTTTGCGCATCAATCTCTGCTTATTCTTTCTATTTAAGCGTTCTTATGCTCTTTCTTCTCTTTCTGCAGTAGCTATTCTCTCAGTATGTTCTCTATATTCCTTTCTTGCCCATTCTTCTAATTTGTCCCCACTATACCCTAAATCTTTCCCTGCCTCAATGCACTCTTTCAAAGTTGACATTATTATAAGTTTTCTTATACAATATCATTTCTTCTTCTTCTTTCGTTCGCTTGAAATATGTCTATATCTGCAATGTCGTCTCTTGCATGAATTGAACTGTTTTTTTTTTTTCAGTTCACACAGTGGTCCATAGAGTTTATCTTCCACTGTCGTCTCTCTAGGCCAGAAGGTTTGCCTAGATATGTTATATTTTGGGCAGTCTTGGAGTATGTGCTCTGCTGTCTGCGACGCCAATCCACATGTGCACATGGCTGTTTCACCAATCTTGAATTTTGTATACATGTGGTTGCATAATCTATTGTGTCCTGTTCTGAGGCGCAGAATAATGACTTGTTCTGGTCTGTCCATTACGTGGTAGTCATCTTGAGCAGATTTTGGTGGCTTTCTGACTGATTTGATCATTCTTTTCTTTTGGTGGTATGTAACGGGCACATCAGGCTATTCTTCTTTTGCTCCTTCCTTAGCCAATCGATCAGCTATGTCGTTTCCGGGTACTCCACAGTGGGACTGTATCCACTATATGGTGACCTTATGCTGACTGCTAATTTCAGAAAGTAATGTTCTTAGTAGTGGCAATTTCCCAGACAGGAGCGCCTCGAGTACTGATTTTGCATCTGTCAATAGCACCACAGGTTGTGTACCATGGTTGGTATCTAATAATTTCTCTGTTGCTATCTTGATTGCCTCAATTTCAGCATCATAGTTATGGCAGTACCTTCCTGTCGGTACTCTGGCCGTGTCCCTAGTATTATTTGGATATTCTATGTACACTCCCGCTCCTCCATTTCGAACAGCATTTTGTGCTGACCCATCTGTGTAGACTCGGATCCAGAGGTCCTGTGGGTATTCTTCATCAAGGAAGCTGAGAGTGGCTGTTCTGCGCTGCACACTGTTCTGTTCTTCCTTGTCAAATATTCCTCTAACTTTTGTCTGAATTTGTAACGATAGTCTATGCTCATCTTTCCATGGAGTTCGCTCTGGAATAGTTGTTAGGGGGATACCAACTGTGGGCAGATCAGTGGTTTCTTTGCAGAGTCGTTTGGCCTGGTGGATAAAACTACTTCTTTTCAACCGCCCCATAGCTAGGTTTTCAAATCTGTTCTTCATAGGGTGGCCTGGCAAGCTGAGGAACTTTCCTGCTTGTATTAGCGTTTTCGTATCTCTGCGCTCACTCAGTGCCTGTGTCCTCCCCATCTTCTCCATTTCCACTATAGGGGTTGATCTCATCCCTCCTGTGGTGACTCTAAGTGCTTGATTTTGCACCTTGTCCAACTCTTGTAGTGTGGTTTTTGATGCTGAACACCACGCAGTTGACCCATATTCCAGGTGTGGTCGTATGCTCTGTTGGTAAACTTTGCTAAGTATTTTCGTACTGGCTCCCCATGTGGTTCCACTTAGCTTTCTCAGGATGGCTATTTTCCTTCTGGATTTTGCTACTGCTTTGTTGATGTGCTTTCTCCATGTTAGCCTGCCATCAAATGTTACTCCAAGGTATGTTGGTTCTTTATCTTCTCTTAGGGGTGTTCCATTTATCTGGATGATCCCTGCCTTTTGTTTTGGAGAGAGGGTAAATAGGGTGGTGCTGCACTTGTCAGTGTTTATGCTGACACACCATCTATTTGCCCATGCATCAAATGTATCTACAGCTCTTTGTAGCAATCTGGTGGCCACTGATGCATATTCATTTGTGCTCCATAGAACTAGGTCATCGGCGTACATTGCCGCTTTAATTCCATGTGGTAGGTGAGCAACAAGATCATTGATGAAGATTAGAAAACGTGTGGGGGACAAGACTCCGCCCTGGGGGACACCGTGACGCAGTAGTACTTTCTTGCTCTTGAGTCCGTCTATCTGTACTCGGGCTCTTCTGTTGTGCAAGTATGCTTTCACCCATTTGTACATTCTTCCATTGACTTTGCAGTTTCTCAGTTTCTTCATCAAACCTTCTTTCCAGACTTTGTCAAAGGCTTTCTTCAGATCTATCCATGCCGCAAGCACCAGCTTCTTCTCTTGGAATGCATCCTCAATTTCTTGAGAGAGGTAGGTTGTCAGATCTTCCGTAGAGTAGCACTGCCTAAAGCCAGCCTGCTGTGGCACAAGGATGTTTTTACTTTCAATGTACCACTGCAGTCTGTGATTAATGATGCGCTCCAGTGTTTTGCAGAGACAGCTGGTGAGGCTAATTGGTCTGTAGCTAGAGGCAATGGAACCATCTTTCCCTGATTTTAGGAGGGGTATCATGATTGCTTCTCTCCAGGCTTGTGGAACACTGCCTAAGGTCCAGCTGTTATTAAAGATCTGCAACAGCTTTGTTTTGGCCTCTGTTCCTAGGTTCCTGATCATTTCATTGGAGATACCATCAGCTCATGGTGACTTTCTCATTTTCAGTTTTGATATGGCTAGCTCCAGTTCGCTGATTGTGATGGGTGCCTCCAGGACCTCATGTACTATTTCCTTCTGTCCTGTATGTTGTCGTTTCTCTCGAATCTCTTGTTGTTTCTCTAGACTAATTTTGATATTATTATCTTGTGCGAACGAGTCCGCAAAATGGTCAGCTGCTTGCTTTCTTGTTAAGATTTTTCCATCTTTATGTAGCGCAATTTTTGAGTTTCTCCCTGTGCCCTCATCATTAAGCTGTTTTATTAGCTTCCACAATTTCCTTGTGTCTCTTTCAAAGTTCAGAGACTCCGTTTTCTCCTGCCAGCTTTTCCGTCTAGCCTGCAGCTTGGTCCTTTGAAATTTGGCTTTTGCATGCTGGAATTTATTGTGGTGCTCTTGGCTGGGTGTGGCCTCTGCTTGCTTTCTACACACTTCCACATCATTATGCAACTGTTCCAGTTCACTACTCCAGTAGGGTTTATATTGTTTACGGGCTCCTCTTGGTACTGTTTCTCGCGCTGCCTGTAGTATGCATTTCCCAAACTCTTCAACTACTTTATTTACGTCTTTCTCAGTGTTCAGGTTTCTAACCAGTATGCTGGTGCGATGCGTGTACATTGCCCAGTCTGCTTTCTTGTAGTTCCACCTCGAGAGGGTGCTGCTTTCACTTACAAGCTCATTTTCTACGGTTAGAAAGACTGGCCGATGGTCACTGCCACCAAGTTTTTTCCCAACAATTCGTGTAATGTTCCACTCCAGGTCTGGTGAATGAAAAGCCAGGTCAGGTGTAGTTGTAGAGTGCCATGATCTCGAGTAGAAAGTATGTGGGTCGGGCGGATTATTAATCAAGATGAATCTATTCTCATCCTGCCAGTCTTCCAGTCTCTCTCCTCTCTGGTCCATGTGATCATAGCCCCAGCTCTGCGAGTGGCTGTTGAAATCGCCACACACAATTTTTTCTTTTAGTGGTAGTGTGTCCAATGCCTGTGGGCGGTCACTTGGACAGTAGTAATTGATCAGATGTAGATCGGTATTACCTGTCTTAAGTTTAAGTGTCTGATACTCAGCCCCTTCCATGTAGACTTTGATTTGGGAAGCCATGATATTATTTCTTACGAGGGTCAGTATCCCACCTTTTCGCCTGTTCTTTCGGTCAGATCGGTAACACTGGTAGCCTCTGATTTTGAAGGCTATATTTTCATTGAGGTGGGTTTCTTGCAAGCAACATATGCTTACTTTTTCTTGGTCCAAGATGTTTTCTAATTCTATTTTTTTTGTTGCTGACTCCCTCCGCATTCCAGTGCATTATTTTAAGTCTTTGTTTAGTATGGCCAGTCGTCTTATTCTCATGTCCCCTGGCTCCACAGGACATCTGAGAAGGACCTCCAGTAGTTGGGGTTGGACCCTTTCGAGACATAGGGCCCGGCACTGAACCTGCCTGGGGGTCCAAAGCAGGGCGAGCACCATAACGATTAGCAGTAGTCGACATATTCCATTTTGCGTGATTGCGTGGCATCTTGATTTCTGTGGTGCGCCTCTTGGCTGGTTGCCTCCGTCTTCAGCACCTTTCTTTGCTAGAGCAGACTGTGGTCTCACTCGAGTGTAGATGTGTACGCGCGCACACACCTGTCTGCGCATGCATGTACGTGTATACACATCTAGAGCATACTGGTTATTTTCCGGCGCCAGAGACTCGCCGTCGCCCCTTCTCCTGTTAGTTTAAACGGGCCCGCCACGTGAAGGCCAGGAGTTGGACTTTTGCTGTATAGGTTATGTATTCACGAGCCATTGAGGTATTTAAGCAATGTTGGGCGCTCACCCCAACACCGCGCCTCGGCTACATACAGCAACATTTGGAACCCCTACAATATCAATGTACAATAATGACGCAATGTACCAAATCAAATGGAAATGATTTCAGATCTTAATATACAGCAATTATTCCCCCCCCCCCCCCCCCCCCCCTCTCCCAAAAAAAAAAAAAAAAAAATAGAGTGCTGCTTTAATTAGCAATCTCAACAATGGGGTACTTATCTGAACTTGAAAAATTTCTGCTTTCCCAGTGCCACTCGTGGATGACTTTCTGATTGAGTTTGTCACACCGTCTGGGCAATTGACATTCACCTCAGATTATACATATCACTTCTGTTGTTTAGATAAGCAAAAGTTACCATAATGCAAAAATTTTGTCTGTCAATGTCACAAATTTCAGAGGAAAGACATATAATGCGTTATATATTTGTGACTTTTGTCGGTCGTCGTATTAAGTTATGCACTGTCGTTTTTTTTACAGCAGTGGCACATCAACTGAAACATTAACACCAAAAATGTTATACATGTCAATTTCATTTAAATTCATTACTATGATACAATATGCGTTAGTTTACGTTTGCAATATAGGTGTGGTTTTCATTCATATAACTCAACTCACACTATCTGACAATCATTCGATCAATCTATTAATCAATTTACTTTCATTCAGGCTGTGGGTTTCATAAATCATAAGATTGCACACTTCTGACACCAATCGATTTAAGCCTGTTAACGTCTCACACGTACACAGGTATTCTTAAATCCTTCACATGCACTCAAGGAAATATCAATCTTGCATGTGGTATCAAGTATTTATTCAGGAGAACCTGATTAACGTCAAGATGCACACATAGAGCGGTTAAGTTATTACAATATCATTATATACAAACAATTATAGCACTCAGGCAATCATACAAAACCCTGCACTCAAATCCTCGCTATCTTCAACATGGCAACGCCAGCTAGCACTCCCGCAAAATCCATACACTCGCTCCTCGAAACACATGCGTCCTTCCCCTAAACAGTCGAGGTCCCAGTCTGACTTTCCTCACGCTGGTCAGTTGATCTCGTGATGCTGGACCCCGTGTCTCGCGTGACAACCGGGCTGTCTCAACAGTCACGGCGTACTGCTGTCCGCCCGTGTTGTGTTGGGTCGTTCAGTGCAGACTCCCGTAGACTTGTGTCCCCTTTTATAATTAGGTATTGTCCTGTCTATGTCCTGCCTATGACATCTCTGTGTCCCCGCCTATGTCCTGTCTCTAATATCTCTATTGTCCTGTAGATGTCCTGTCTTATGACATCTCTGCGCCCTTACCTGTGTCCTGTCTATCGTATCTCTGTGATCCTGTAGATATCCTGTTAATGACATTACTGCATCCCGGCCTATGTCCTGACTCTATTCTGTCCCATGTCCTCTATATGTCCTGTCTCTATTCCCCAACACTCTGACAGGATATAGACAGGAGACAGCAGAATGCAACAGATGTGTAGTCTAGTATTCTTGGCCCACCTAACACACACGCAAAGATCAATAACATGTACTGATAGTAGTAGTAGCAGTAGTAGTAGTAGTAGTAGTAGTAGTAGTAGCAGTAGTAGTAGTAGTAGTAGTAGTAGTAGTAGTAGTAGTAGTAGTAGTAGTAGTAGTAGTAGTAGTAGTAGTAGTAGTAGGCCTCTTTCAGTCTCGTAGGACTATAGAGTTGTGCCGCTGAGAAGGCCCCTGACTGTGCCGCTGGTAACTGTATAGTCCAATGCGAGAGTGACAATATATGTCACAATCTCCGCATGTGTAAGACGAGGCAAGTCCCGCAGTAAGTGACTGCATTTTATGCCTGTGCCTCTTATCCTCAGTGTGTTGGACCAGACTGCGCTCAAAGAGCACCAATCCGTTTCGTAATCTCTTCTCCGGGAACATCTGCCTGTTGCAACTCTTTCCTACATGTCTGGATCTATGCCAAAGGTTTCCATATCTTACTGATAACACGCTGCAGATCACACCACAATACTCAGTTTGTGAGGTCACGTTGACAAATTGCACGCTTAATGTTAATTATCGGAGCTAGAGACAAGCTGATCCACTTAACATACAATCTCCCCCGCTTCCCCCCCCCCCTCCCCCACACCTTAGTGTAGTGTTTCTGTGGATTCGTGGAAATGGTATCGGTCGGTGTCTTACACGCTGTAGTATCAGGGGCGTAGTTCCATTTCATGTACACATGTGATGTCTTACACGCTGTAGTATCAGGGGCGTAGTTCCATTTCCTGTACACATGAGACTTGATGTACTATTCAATGCTGCTAGAGGACAAATTACTAGCAGTTTCCGTGCTTACGATTTATGTCATGACAGTGTCGATAACGATCGTGATGATGGAGACGGTACATCCTCTGACTTAGGACTCACGATGATAGCAGTGTTCTCTCAAGATTGAACTTCGCTGATGACCTTAAGAAAAATCAATGAGCACGTATTACAAGAAACAAATGAAAACCGTAAACTGATTAGAGAAATGAAACGTAGACAGTCACAATTGTTTGGACACGTTATAAGAAGTAATAAACTAGAGAAATTGGTGACAACTGGCAAGACTGAGGGGGAAAGAACAATGGAAAGGTTGAGAAGTAAATTGTTAGATGGCTTGGTCATGTGCTTGTTTCTTTCTGTCCTCTGCTTTAATATCAACGGGAGTGTACCATGACCGAATGGATAAGAGCGCTTGTTCCTAAACATCTGGTGTACTGATGCCGAGGTAGCGGGTTCAACCCCTACACCAGTCAGTTGGACTAAAATGTTGACTTCTCGTCCTTGACTTGGGGTCGTAAATTACAAGTACCTCCGAAGTCAGAGTTGCTTCTGCAACGTGTCTTTTCCAGATGTATTGGTGTTACATTTCCTAGGCAGACCGAGAGAGGGGTCATAATGCTTGGGCAACACATGGTCGCTAAATTCAGCTCAGGCTGTGTGCTATGGAGAGATATAAATCCATTTTCACAAACAATCGTCTATCAAAACGACAAGGTACCCGCCACAGTAGGAAAAGTTATTTAATACTAAAATTAGTCTTCATCCTACTATTGCTTTTCAAAGTGATTCCAAGACATAGGCCAAGCAATCGTTAACCACGACTATCTTCTAGCCATCAACATCTTTTGAATTTTTTCTATCAAAATGCTCAGCTGACGTACCATTTTGAGAAGCGCTGTCTGCACCAGTAGACTGGACGCTATCTAAAAATAGAAACATAGTGTCGTCCTATATATATTCAATCAAATTGCATTTCACTCTGTTATAAAGCAGTCACGCTTCACCAGGATAAAGTTATTGCGATAGGGATCATCGAATACAAAAGGTAAGTTGCTTAATAATTTGCTTGATAATATGTGATTATTGCTTTAAGTACCATAGTACATAGTGAATATCAAGAAAACAGGCAGAATAGTGATATCGAAGTAAAAGGTAACATCAAGCTGTGAAATGGAAAAAGAAAGGAAAATTCTTAACCAAGTGGATAAGTTTAAATACCTATGGGCAATTATAACCTTATAATTATAATTATAATGGTAGATGCACAACAGAGATTAAGAACCGAATAGGGCAAGCAAGAGCTGCATTTAAGAAAATGAAAAGTATCTTATGCAATAAGTCACTATCATTGAATATAAGAAAGACAGTGCTGAAATGTTATATAGAACCTGTTTTTCAGTATGGCAGTGAATCTTGGAATGTAAATGAACAAATTAGGAAGAGCTTGGAAGCAACAAAGATGTGGTTCCTGAGATAAATGTTGAGAATTCCTTGGACTGCCAGGGTAACTTTCAACGGTTATCTGTTAGAGGCTAATGAAACAAAAATATTATATTCAACAATAAGAATGAGACAAACAGCTGTATTTGCTCGCGTGATGAGAAGATAGGCATCGGAGAACATCGTGATGACTGGAAAGATCGAGGGGAAGAGAGACAGAGGCCGACCAAGAGAAATGATGCTGGGTGGACTAAGACGCAGGCATGGTTGAACACCATCAGCAGAGTTGACCCAGAACACCAAATACCGAGATCTGTCGAAAGACATGAACACCCAGGTCAACTGGCAAGGCACTTGATAATGATCACCATAGTATAATGTATAACATTGTAAACATAGAAGCCACGAACAATATTGTGGCACGATTTATGGCCTGGCATATTTCGCTTCATTTCTTCAAGTGCATACTGCAGAATTATATATCGTACGAAGTGAATAAATGAATAACAATATGGCCGAAACATTTAAAACACACAGTCACATGTATCTTTAGAATGTGGAGCATTTGTTATTCTCACGGTAATTTGTCCACAAATATTGCTTGTGGCTTCTGTGTTTCAGTTGACTACGGGAATGCCTTGTTTTGTGTATAAATATGATGTTAATATATTTATATATCAGTGCTGTTATATGTTTATTTAAACATTTCTTACTTGTGTCTATTTTATTGATGAAATTTTAAAATGTGCACTTAGGAAACCTGCTCTGTTTCGAAAAGCTTTCGGACGCAATTCGTACCCCGCATACCGCGTTTGAAACACAGCTGCGGGCGGTTTGGCAGCAGAACTTCTTGCGTTGGTTTTCGTATATGAATGTGTACCGATCGTTCAGAAACCAGTGACACATTACTGAACGTAATTTTGTCCCTGTTGAAATGACTTCTTGAAAATGTATCTGTCTGTCTACAATTGTATATTACATACGGAACAGAAGATTATTAATTACATTATAAAGAAGTGTTGAAAACTCCAACAAAAGTCAAATTCAACGTTGTCTATCTAACCTCTTGTGCATCAACATCATCCAGTGTCTTTACGGCTGACGTGTGCGAGCAATTTGCTATCTCCGACGGCATGGATCATTTCGTGTGTTGACTCCGTTCAGTACCATGACACAAGACTGTTAAGAATTTTCTCACGCTGTCTTCTTCTATATCTCTTTCCACAAATCTTTCCGGTTGTCACAACACGTTCCAGTTTTTGTCTTCTCATAACGTGGCCAAAATAGGATGACTGCTTCTTTCTGATGTTTGTGATAAGTTGTCTTTGCGACTTAGCTTCCCTTAAAATGTCCAGATTGCTCATTTTGGCTGTCTAGGGAATTTTCAGAATTCTTCTATAAAACCACGTGTTCAAGGCTTCCAGAGATGTGTGTAACCTCTTGTGTACGAAGTTATAATTAGATACAGTATGACCAGCTACATATTCTAAACAAAACAAAATGTCTCCAGAAAACTCGTGCAGAATGGCTGAAACATATAGGGACCCAATAGAGTGGTGTAAATGTCAATGCTGCACACTTGAAGCAAATTTAGAGGCAGAGAAGTGCTGTAGATCTTTGCCTCGATACCTACCTCCCGAAGGCCAGTGCATCACCTTGACACAGCAGTTTATAGACGAGGTACTGGATCTCAACGTCCTGCTCGAGAAGATGGGTTATTTTTGTGTGGACACATCAAGGTAATATTCATTTATACGTGAAGTAATGTTAACGTCTATAATTTTTCTTGAAAAAAGCTGACCATTTACGAAGTTTGTTGATATAAACTGTTCGTTGTTTGTGTGCTAAATATTGTTGAAAGTGATTTTGAACAACGATATCAAGTCGCTGGTGATATCATTGTTCAAGAGTTGAGAAGAACTATTTGGAGTAGTAAAAACATCATGTGTTATATAATACTGTGCCTTACCAAGTGGCTAGACTTCCATGTCTCCTCATGAAGCTCAGTGCTCTATGTTCTTGATTATGTTAGTTGTTGATATTCCCCCATTGACATTGCCTTATACCAGGGGTGTCAAACTCAATCGCTCAGAGCGCCAAAACTCAAATTACACGTAAGGTTGTGGGCCGGACATGATAAACATTCAATAAGACGAAACTTAAACCTTTTTTAAACATTAACATGATATCTAGTTAGCTAGTTAGTCGACAGATCATCCACATTGCACATCGAACCATTCAGTCCATTAGTGCTCGGAGCCTCTCCATCCCGCGGCGTGTAGCGGCTAACGACACCAGTTCTGTGTTGGTTTTCCAATCTTCTTTGGCTTCCTGCGTAGTGTTCTTGTTTGGCCACACCTCTTTTAATTTGCTGATCTCCCAGTCTGACCATGGTTGTAAATATGATATCTGGAAAAGTTGACGGTTTGTGTTGCAATGCGCATTACATCTTCCATGTTGAGGACTTTATAACACAGCGATACTTGGTGTATTATACATTGATACGCTATCAATTCACCAGTACAGTTCTCCTGCATCTTTAACCTTCCAACTAGTCCACTTTTTTTCGCCACACATCGTCAGTGCTCCATCTGTTGTCAGTCCAACGAGTTTGTCCCAAGGCAGGTTCATGTTGGTTAAACTTTGACATACGTTGTCAAAAATGTCTTTTCCTGTTGTTTTCCCATGTATGGATTTCGTGCCCAATATTTCTTCTGTAACATTCAAACTGGAGTCCACTCCACGGATGAAGATGGCGAGCTGTGCAGTGTCAGTCGTGTCATTATTTTCATCGACAGCAAGGGAGAATGCAACAAAGTCTTTGCCTTTTTCGATCAGCTGTGTTTTCACATCAGGGCCATCTCACAAACTCGACCAACAACCGTATTTCTGCTAAGGCTTACCTTTGCAAACATCTACTTTTTGTCTAAACACAAGACGTCACACGCTAGTAGTAGATTACGTTAAGGAGACTCTTGTTTTGAAGTTAATCCTTCGAGGAAAAACCTGCTGATGCTGTTGAGAGTGAAAATCTGGTTCACAAATCGTGGGAGTGGTGAAATTCTGGGTCGGTGAAAGTGGGTCATGGAAGCGGGTGGCAAAAAAATATCTGGGTCATGGGTGAAAATGTGGGTCTGGGGAAACTTGAATGTTTTTGAAGTCTGTATGAGTAAAAGTAATAAAGGTAGTGGTTATGTGGGATTTATGGTTTGTAGCGGGGTATGGAGTCTGAGGGTATAATGGCGACGGTATAATGGCGACGCGATGACTCGTTGTCTTGAGGGAGACGCTGTTCAGTGTTTTTCTGTGGATTCCCTATGGAAATTCGTGTGGATAGTGTTTTTCCTTTGGATTATGTGATGTTATTTCGTGTTCGTTAATTGGAAGTGTTCAAAAGAAGCCACGGAAGGCAGGTGGTGGATGAAATTATGAGGGCAGCCGACAGATATTTGTTGGTTATGGTCTCGAGTTTCGCGACGGCAAGCTTTCTCTCTTTCGAGAGACACTGATTGCGGTCACCTGGCCAGTATGGTCACTGCCATAGAGGAAAGCAACGGCAAACTACCTCTTTGAAATTGCCTAGTTTATTATGATTCGCTTAAAGACTGATCATCGCAAGACAAGGACAGAGACATTAAAATTAGGAACATGGAACGTTAGGACGTTAAACAACGACGGAACATTAGAGAACATAACACAAGAAATTCAAAGAGAAAAAATTAATATATTAGGTATGTGCGAAACGAGATGGACAGGAGCAGGCATCAAGATACATAAAGATTTTAAGATTATTTATTCTGGAGGTGAGGATCGACATAGGGGAGTGGCAATAATTTTGGACCGGAAAACATCAACGTCTGTTCAGGGATATTGGGCCGTGTCGGACAGAGTATTACTAGTTAAATTGAGTGGCAGACCTTTTAACATAAATGTTATTCAAGTATATGCCCCAACAGGAGAGTCTAGTGAAGATAGTGTAGAGGAATTTTATAATGACATAGAGTCTGCCTTAAAGAAATGTAAAAATTCAGAAATAAACATCATAATAGGGACTTCAATGCAAAAGTAGGAAATCAAGGGGATAGATACACAGTAGGAAACTATGGTTTAGGAGAGAGAAATGAAAGAGGATACAGACTAGTAGAGTGGGCAAAAGAACAGGAAATGATTGTAGGAAACACCTGGTTCAAACAACACCCTAGAAGATTATGGACATGGAGGAGTCCTGATAGCAGGATTAGAAACCAGATTGACTACATTCTCATTAGCAGAAGATTTAGAAACGCCCTAACAGTAGCAAAAACAGTTCCCAGTGCTGATTGTTATAGTGACCACAGATTACTCACAGGAACATTGAGGATAAAGTTGAAGAAAGTCAAGTATACAACAGGGAACACTAAATATGATTTGTGTACATTGAGTAATGACAAGGAAATACAAAACAAATTCAACATAGAAGTACAGAACAGATTTGAAATATTGTCTGATCTAGAGATCCTATTCCAGGATGTGGATGATCAATGGGAAATGTTAAAGAATTCAATCAATGTGGCTGCAGAAACAACTATTCCAAAATTAAAGAAGGTGGGTCGTAAGAAATGGATGACTGAGGAAATTTTACACTTAATGGAAACAAGAAGACTCAACAAAAATAATCCTGCCAAATATGAAGAAATTCACAGACAAGTCAGAATATTATGTAGGAAGGCAAAAGAATCATGGCTTGAGGAAAAGTGCTTAGAAATTGAAAAACAACACAACAGTCAAAATACCAAATTAGTGCACAAAAGAATTCAGGAACTTACTAATAAAAGAACAAGTACATCAACAGGCTGTCTAAAAACTAAAGATGGCAAAATCATAATAGAAAAAGATCAGATTCTACATGTATGGACAGATTATGTGAAAGACCTGTATAATGATAACAGAGAGGAACAGTATGCTATTAGATTTAATAATGAAGGACCAGCAATTTTAAAGATGGAGGTTCAAAATGTTCTTAAGCATATGAAAGCTGGCAAGGCCCCCGGTGCAGATAACATCACAACAGAAATGATTAAAGCTTTAGAAGAATTTGGACTAGAGCAAGTCACTAGACTGCTGAACACATTATATGATACTGGAGATATACCTTCTGAATTATGTAATTCTGTATTTATTGCAATCCCAAAGAAATCAGGAACCTTAGAATGTGATCAACATAGGACAATTAGTATAATGAGTCACATCACAAAGATTTTGTTACGAATTATCATGCAAAGAGTGAGGAAGAAAATACAACCTGAAATAGGGGAAGAACAATGTGGTTTTGTAGAAGGAAAGGGTACAGTAAATGCTGTGTATATGCTGCGAACAGTTATTGAACGTGCTTTAGAAGTAAACAAGGATATACATCTTTGCTTTATTGACTACACAAAGGCTTTTGATAGAGTTAGACATGTCAACATTGTGGATATGCTTGCAGATCTACAAATTGATGGGAAAGACATTAGACTTATAAAAAACATATATTGGAAACAACAAGCTGCCATAAGAATTGATAATGAAGTAGGACAATACCAACCTATTAAGAGAGGTGTTAGGCAGGGATGTGTAATGTCTCCAGATCTTTTTTCCCTATACAGTGAAAATATTTTCAGAAATGTAGAAGACCTAAATGGAATCAGCATTGGAGGACGAAACATAAATAACATTAGATATGCAGATGATACAGTATTGATTGCAGACAATGCACAGGATCTGCAACAATTAGTAGACGCTGTGGTTGTACACAGTGAGCAGCTGGGGTTGGAATTAAATTGTAGGAAGACACAGGTTATGGTCGTCACTAGGAAGAACGAAGTACCACAATGTAATATACAAGTAAATGGGAATATTCTTCAACAAGTGAATCGGTTCAATTATCTCGGAACAGTCATAACATCTGATGGCAGATGCCTTGAAGAGATTAGAACAAGAATCGCCATTGCGAAAGTAGCCTTTAGCAAGATGAAAAACATTCTGACCAATAAAATGATGTCAATTGAAACGAGAAAAAGAGTGTTGAGGGGATACATAGAGCCTGTTCTTTTGTATGGATGTGAAACTTGGACAATGTGCAGTCAAGCTGAAAAACATCTGATGGCTGCAGAAATGTGGTTTCTGAGGAAAATGCAAAGAATACCATGGACAGATAGAAAAACCAATGACCAAGTACTACAAGAGACAAATGAAAATCGTAGATTGATTAGAGAAATTAGACGTAGACAGTCAAAATTTTTTGGACATGTTATGAGAAGAAATGGACTGGAGAACTTAGTGACAGCTGGCAAGATCGAAGGGAACAGACCAAGAGGAAGACCGAGAGGAAAATACCTGGATGGCTTGGCCACATGGCATGGACGAGACAGGAACACTGAGCTGATCCACGACTCTGGTGATCGAGTGCAATGGCGAATCATGACCGCCCACGCTTTCCGGCATGGCACATGATTGATTGATTGAGCGGGGTATGGAGTCTGAGGGAGTAACATGTGGTTATGTGTCGACTTGTTCGTGTCGGTGTATGGAGGTGGTAGGTTTGAATCACGGGTCGGTAACTATATGATATGTTGTCTACTTCTGTGAGGGCCATGTGTATAGTGAAAAATATATGGGATGGTCATAAATCTTAAACGTGGTCGTGTGATGATAAGATTGTGGTTGCGTGTAGAGAGTGTGGGTCTCGAACAACACGGTGATGCTCAAGAGGTGGGTGGGTTTTGTGAGTCTGGGATTCGAATCGGTGGTAGACCAACACCGTGATGCTCAAGAGGGTGGTTGGGTGTAGAGAGTGTGGGATTCGAACCAGTGGTAGACCAACACAGTGATGCTCAAGATGGTAGTCGCGTGTAGAGAGTGATTCGAATCGGAGGTAGAACAAGTATTGGTGATGAGCAAGAGGTGGTCGAGTGAGGAATTGTCAAGTACGAGTAGTGAAAACGTGATGGATAAACTGAGGTTCCAACTTCATGGTAACGGGTCGTCGTCATGCTCCCTTCCTGTGCCAGTGAACTAAGACAGTAGTTGTAGAATAAGACGAAGCAGTAGTAGGTTTATTAATAGTAATATTAGTTGTAGCGACAGCAATAGTAAGTGGTGTATTGATAGAGATACAAGTCTCTTTATTGGGATGTGTAAAACACAAAGAGGGTCACACAAACACAAAGACAGACAAGTACACTTACAGACAGTGACACACACCTATATCCTCTTCCATACATACAGATATCACAAGTACAGACAACTCATACCAATACTACTGTCACACAAACACCTATACACAGACACACAAACACAAAGAGGGTCACACATATACAAAGACAACCAAGCACATACAGGTACACACGTACACACATACACACATACTCATACCATTACTAGTGTCATCACAACTATACACAACCACACACACACACACACAGACAGACACAATTCCACATACACACTTGATACACACAGACACATACACACTTTTACACACAGACATCACAAGTACAGACACACTCATACCATTACTACTGTCATCACAACTATACACAATCACACACAGACAGACACATTCACCCATACACACTTGATACACACAAATACAAACACATGTACAAACATGAACAGTGACAAATACACATTCAGACATCACGAGTGCAGACACAGACACACAAGGACAGACAAACACAAGTACAGACAACTCATACCATTACTACTGTCAATATGAGCTATACACAAGTACAGAGACATCACACGTACACACACACACACACACACACACACACACACACACACACAATCGGAGGCGGGCGTGTACGGGTGCGTGAGAGAACCGCCACACATGTTTCGTCAGCAGGGGCGTATCGTTGCGTGAGAAAACAACCACACACGCTTCGTCAGCGGGGCGTACGGAAATATGTCATTAGTAATAATAATAATACTAGGTTGTGAGGAGGCTCCTCTGTGGTGTTTTGAGATGCTACCAGTAAAACCTTGGCCGTGATATGAATGGGGTGAGCATCATAGTCATAATAATAGTAGTTACATAAATACAAAGACACACACACAGATACAGACATACACAAGTACAGAGACATCACGCGTACAGACATTCAAGTACAGACACATACACACGTACAGACAGGAATGGATACACTTCTACATAAAGACAAATACAGACATCAGAAGTACAGACACAGGAACACAAAGAAGCAAACACAAACAGAGTCACACAAACACAAAGACAAACAAGACCAATAATCCACACACGTACACTCATATAGACACACAAGGACAGACAAACACAAGTACAGATAAACACAAGTACACACACAAAGACAAACACAAGTAAACACACACAAATACAAAGACAACCAAGTACAGACACCCAAGTACAGACACAACCACACATACAACCAAAGACAGACACACATCCATAAACAAACACACCCAAGTACACAAAGACAACCAAACACACAAGTACAAAGACACACATACAGACACCCAAGTACAGACAAGTACACACACACATACACCCAAAGACAGACACACACGCACAAACACTTGTACATACAGACATCACATGTGCAGACAAGTACACATACACTTCTACATACAGACAAATACAGACATCACAATTACAGACACAACCACACAAGTACAGACACAAGTACAGAGACATCACAAAAAACAAAGACACACTTGTACATACAGACATCACAAGTACAGACACCCAAGTGCAGACAAGTATATATACACACACACATACACACACATACAGACAGACACAAGTAAACACACACAAATACAAAGACAACCAAGTACAGACACCCAAGTACAGACACAACCACACATACAACCAAAGACAGACACACATCCATAAATAAACACACCCAAGTACACAAAGACAAGCACACACACAAGTACAAAGACACACATACAGACATCCCATGTGCAGACACATAAACACAAAGACACACTTGTACATACAGACATCACAAGTACAGATATATGAACACAAAGACACACTTGTATATACAGACATCACAAGTACAGACACAACCACACATACACCCAAGGACAGACACACACGCATACAAACAAACACACACACACATACAGACAAGTACAGAGACGTACACACAAACGCACAATCGAACACACACACACACACACACAACACTCACAAGAAAGACGAGTGGCTATTGCATGTTATCAGATATAATATTACATAGATCTTACATACCTTCAAGGACCATGCGGAGACGGGTGTGACAAGATCTCAGAATGGGTTCAGGGAAGCTATCTCATGTTGACCATCATGTATGGGATTCTACTACTTCAT
The DNA here is from genome assembly GCA_014155875.1 of Cepaea nemoralis. Lineage (NCBI taxonomy): Eukaryota > Metazoa > Mollusca > Gastropoda > Stylommatophora > Helicidae > Cepaea > Cepaea nemoralis. The sequence goes on from JACEFZ010009120.1 coordinate 41,171, forward strand.
CAACACTCCAGCCGAAGGCTAAAAGGGTCACCCTTCTCTCTCTCTCTCTCTCTCTCTCTCTCTCTCTCTCTCTCTCTCTCTCTCTCTCTCTCTCTCTCTCTCTCTCTCTCTCTCTCTCTTCTATATCCGTTTAGTTCTAAGGTCATTGAGTAACACCAAAGGACACCCGGGCATCAATACAACATAAACCGGTCTCGAAAGCCCTATAGGCGCGCGTAAGCAAGTCACCACAGTATCCGACTAAACCATTCTCACCCTCATAGTGGAGAGATGTGATCACCGATACCAATCGGGGAAGTCGTATATGTACGTAATAGCTATCGGGTCATACAACGACGAGTGGCTGGTGCATGTTAACAGATGTATAATAATACATACAAACACAAACTGTCCCGACTCAACCTTAGGCAATGCATATAATATGACATGTCACGTGTCCGCTGTCATAACTAGCGACTTTATCACGTAGATAATTAGATATCTACACTTCCATTACCTCTCTATGTGTCCATACGTGTCTTTACATCTTTCTCCATAAACACATTTCCAAGACCAATATATGTTTTTTTCAGGGTGTCTGCTCAGTGCCACACTTCGCATCCAGGCAAAAGTACACCTTCTATGTACCACTTCAACCAGAAAATAAGAAAATATGCTAGTCACATCGGGAAATTGTTGGTCAAGTAACGAAACATTTCATTCAATCTTATGAAAAGTCGGAAACTTTGTTAACCAAATGTGGAAACATATTGAACAAGTAAAGAAACAAATTTACACAAAACTTATGAAGCTTAGGAAAATGTGTTAACCTAATGAGAGAAATATTGATCAAGTAAAGAAAACTTACACCAAACTTATGAAAAGAAAAGAAAACTGTCAGCCGAACTAAGAAATACCTATGGAAAAGTAAGAACTATGTCGAGAAAACTAAGAAACAATGTGGTACCCAAATTACGAAAAAGTGTAGCTTCTGTAAATATGTCAAACGTGTCTTGAACTTTTATCTGAAAAGACGTTATCAATGTCAGCACTTTCCCGATTTTACATTACCGAAAAGCTTCAACTTCACCGTATCTGCTACAGAAGCACTTATACAGACTAATCACTCATCTCTCCACACTCTTGGTTGTTTTCTTTCTAACACAAAGTGTCTCGGTCTCTTCATAAATTTTCCATATCACACAAGAACTCCACACCTTCGTTGTAAATGAGCTCTAATGAAACAGTCATAACAACATGTATGGTCATATCAATCTGTGGCTCCATCTGGGATAGTTCAACCGAGCATTCGTCAGCAAAGATCCATTTCCCATGGCTGACATCTTCAACTTTCTATACCATAATGTTTGCTACACTAACCTTCCATTGTTCCATCTTTCAACAATACAAAGGGTGGTCTCGAAGTCTACGTTACATAACATTTCTTACTTTGTTCACCTCTATCACACTGTGCCATTTCACAAAATCCGGATACACAAAACACGTTTCAGGATCAGAAGATCTGTCAGACACTGGCACCAATCCTATACGTACTATATTCAATCTTAGCATCGATTAGAAACTGAAAAATTGACCTCTCTATCTCACTTATATATCTGGTAGTCCACCAAGTGTGTTTACACTTTAATAAATTTTTTTTCTGGGTGTACATATTTTCCCGGAAACCCATGTCCAATGTATTACAACTTGTCTGTTCATGATCACGTTTCACTGCCAGACACAAAATTACAGATTATATGTTTCACTTCAACACTCAGATCAGAAAATATGTCCGCCTGTTCATCTACCAGACCTAAAAGGGCAACAATGTGGCACACACCGACTTTGTCATATCAATTTCTCTTGATACATCACTCACGAACCACCATCACTTGTTGGTTTTTTAATAGGAACGACATCATAAATCTTTCATTATACCTTTTTGTGGAAGTTATGTTGTTGACACAGACGATCTATCACCAGAAAGGAAGGGGAAAAGTCAAAGACACTCATACCTATACTATACTACTACTATACATAGATCGCAAAGCAGTACTACACACACCATCAAAATGATCACCGCATTTGAAATTCACACTACTTCAACACACAGTACATCGCATCTTATTCTAACTTACATATTACATGAAATTTCCCAAATTTGGGATCTATTAAAGAATACGTAATATAATGAGATACACAAAGACAACAAGAACATATCATACAAAACAACTCACACACCAGACATGGAACTAAACTCACTAACATATCAGATGAACCTCCAACCCAACAAAAACAACTACTAGTAGAACACAAACATATCATAATAGAAATCATAATGAAACGAAACACAACCAACACATGGCACAGATAAGGACACACAGAGCTTACATTAGCAGACAAAACACATGGACTAAAGCAACTTTTGCTTCTTGCACTGTAGAATTCTACCAACACTTCTTTCCTATCATCAAAGCTAAACATCTATAGTATGTCCACATTTGTTTGCCTTCATTCACGATCAATTATTTTGAAAACTGTCTGTTGCATCGTTATGAAATTTTTCCAGCCGTCTTATATTTACCCCCACCCAAGGAATATGTCTTTGATAGGTCCAAAAGCAACTTAAATCATTGAAAGCGGCAACATTTCTTTGATGTTTTGGGGGAAATGTAGTGAATTCACGCTAACAAACTAGTCTTACAGTAAACCACGTTATTTCTGGTAAAGACACAAGTACAAGGCGTAGCCAGGTTCGTATGGGAGTGGGTGCAATAAAAAAAGTAGCTTAAAGTAGCATTGCACCGGGTTTGTATCCCATATGGCTCAGTCTCTTTCCGCAGGGCGGAAATCTTGGCACAAAGCACGAACTCCGTATCTCCAGCGACGACCCTCTGGAGTCTCCAAAAAATGCACTCATGAAATGAAGGAATCGAACATACAACCCTTGGAGCCCGAGTCATACAGACTTGACCACTTCACCACGGAGATTCCCGAGAGGTGTGCAATGTGTAATATTAGTAAAGACAGAGAATGTACAGAGGTATGGGGTAAATAATGTGTAAATTGACAGAAAAGTAAAAAGAATATATTTCTTACCTTATTTTTCATTTCCTTCTTGTTTCTTCAGCTGCTGGTTAATAATTGTACACAAGTATTCATGTTACTAGGATGCATTTAACTTTTTATATTGAGCTCGTGAAAGCTTCCAAATAGCTGTGCGTTAATGTGCGTATGGAGTGACCAGAAATGATACCGCAATTTAGTCATCATGTTTCCATTTTTAAGGATTTGTTCAGCTGTCTGTGTAGTTTGTTCACACGTACACATGGGTGACAGACCCGCTGTGAGTCTTCGTGATAGACAGACAGACAGACAGACAGACAGACAGACAGACAGACAGACAGACAGACAGACAGACAGACAGACAGACAGACAGACAGACAGACAGACAGACAGACATATATTATTATATAGTATTCTCGAGCCAATCTCTAAATACATTACCATTAATCTTATTATGATAATCCCTATTGTCTGTATGCTTTGATACGAACACGAGCCCAGCATTCTGTTGCAAGCCATTATGCGTATTACCAGCATGGGCCATGACCAAAAGCTGTCCTATACTACTGGGCACATATCGCTTTATCTGTCAATCCACTGGTTGCCATTACTTATCACTTGTGTGGTGCGCATTGATCCACATTTCATCCAAACACACAATGCCATAATTTTCTTTGCGCATTTCCCTTATTTCACGTAGGTATCTGCTTCTCATGGCTCCTAAATGCGGTTGCTCGCAAAGATTATTTCTACCGCCCTTGTACTTTTAAATAGTGAAGATAATGTCCTTATAATTTTCCACAGTTGTTTTGGATAGCTCTATGTTATTGTTCTTTCTGAACCAAACCCTAAGTTTTCTTACAGTCACTGTTTCTTTGGCATCCAGCATTTTTATATTGCTGGATAATCCTGGATATAAAATCCAAAATTTGTATAATTTTAGGAGTCTCTGTGGCGAAGTGGTCAAGCCTTTTGACTCGGGCTCCAAACGTCGTGGGTTCGATTCCAGTTCACGAGTTAAATTTTTCGGAGACTTCTGTGGGTCGTCGCTAGAGCTGCGGAGTTCGTGCTTTGTGCGATGCTTTCCGCGCTGCGGAAAGAGACCGAACCATATGGGATAGAACCCGGTGCAATGAAGTCGACCCTGTCGTATATCAAGCGACTTTTTAAAGTATTTTTATAATAGCTCGCCTTATGACATCTTTGTCAAAACTGTCTACAATAATCTTTCTACCTACCGTTTGGTTATTGCGTGGTGGTTTAATTCCAGATTCTTGCACCCTTTGACAAAATGCCCGTTTACTCAAGCCCAATGCATGCATTGTTCTTTTTTCGGAATTTGTAATAGTATAAAACAGTTTCTTGCGATCAGTTTCTTGACAAAAATATGTGTACAACTTCATAGCGATTCTTTGAAGTGTACAATTTCGCATTAAAGCCCATTGAAAAATATTCACACATTTCAATGTTAGCGATAAGTGATAAGATTTAAAAAAAAAAACAACAACAAATTAATCAGGTTTCATGAAATAACCCACATTTTGAGACACCTCTGAACAGTCTTGGTTTGAACAACGAGGGGGGTTGGCAAAAGGCCAATCCTGTGAAAACACGTACAATATTCAAAATTGAGCCCTGATTGTCTGGCTACGCTGTAATACATTTAAAATTATGAACTTCATGTCAGACCCGTAAATTATATACCTCATATAAAACAAACTTTAAAATCTGCTGTAAATTTTGTTTTGTTGGGTGGACATTATGATAAGGTTAAATACTAAATTTCATAATTTTCCCTCAGTTGGTTACTGAGATATTTATGTTTATATTGCGGCAAACAAATGTGGACATACTATACCAAGAACACAACCACTGGGCATTTGTCCAACATAATACTCATACCAAAATAAACATACAACAACACAAGATTTTCCCATCAGAAAGACTGTCCCTCTCGTTCTTAGACCAGGTGAAAGCAGAATTTCACACGCATACTTACACATTGTCAGACATTGGATTTAAATCCCCTACTACTACTACCACTACCATATCAGCGGTGTCGACAAACACACCCTCTTGTCAGTTGTTACTGGCCTGAAAACCGTTACAGCAGTCCATAATTGTGACTCATGGAAGCTACACTCACAGTGACTGAGACTACATCCCAGTCTGCCTTACATCCCGTGTTAAAGCCGACATCAATTTTGTCAGCCCCTAAAAAGTTATCAAGAAAAGACGTCCTTCTTCATAACACACACAAAGAAACGAATTCACGGATTACAACAATCGCCAACGAAAGAAATTTTCGACCCCACTCACACTGTCGTATCTGTGGTATGGGTGTGCGATCAGAGATTCTTCTATAGTATCACATTGTAATCCTAACGTTGAAACTTAAAAAAAAAACTTTTAACCTACTTGTTTAAAACTTTTTCTATGAAACCTTCCACTCATCAGGTACAATGACAGCTTTATTTGATAGACGGACATCGTGTTCAGAAGACAAGAATTGTTTTGAAGATGACAGTGTTCTGAAGGAGGCTGATTTTGGCTTCTTCACCCCAGCTTTATCATTAGACATTTTGTTCTGCCAGAAACCTACTCGTTGCAGTCAGGCAGCTTTTGATGTGCCAGAGACAACCTTTGATTGGGCTGATGATTCGTCTTCAGATGAAAATATTGACCTTTTGGGTAGTAGTCATGGCCCAGAGTCTCTCAAGAAAATTAATGTTTTGTGGAACGAAAACTATCCTACTGTTGGTTTCCGAAGGTGTTCCTCATCAACGAATAAGGTTTATATGGTTAGTAATGATCATAGTTCACTTGTGTATTTTTTTAAACATTTCTAATACAGAAGACCTAGGTGCTATACATATATGTTTTCTATGTACATCTCGCTATGGTTATACTACAAACCAGCAGTGACTATACTGTTACCCTTTCTCAAGGCGTGACCTAAAGAATGTCGACAGTCTGCTTTTGATGCCTTTTACCACTTCTCATTGTGAATTTGTTACTGTTTTTCTTTACTGAAGTATTAGGTGTTGCCGTCTTGTAAGTTTTAATGTGTTTTATTTACTTCCACATGTTAATTTTGCACCGGAACCTCACTTCTTGACAGTCCATAGTGTTGGCACCGATGAACGCAATGGTAACTGGCATCATGTAATCAGAGAACGTGAGAATTTTGAAAGGCGTATACTAGACTTGGAACAAATTTTGAACCCAGTCCTGAGGGTCAAGCACAGAAGAAAAGTCATCGAGCAGTGAAAAAGGACAGCAGTGAAGAAGGCAGCTATAGTCTAATTACCATGTTTCTCTCTGCCATATTAAAACATTTATAACCAGAAATAAACTAGTATGCGTTTCCTTAATCTCGTTGGCGAGGATCGTATGTTTATTTGGGTATGAGTATTATGTTGGACAAATGCCCAGTGGTTGTGTTCTTGGTAGACGTTTAGTTTTGGTGATAGGAAAGAAGTGTTGGTAGAATTCTACAATGCAAGAAGCAAAATTTGCTTGAGTCCATGTGTTTTGTCTGCTAATGTAAGCTCTGTGTGTCCTTATCTGTGTCATGTGTTGGTTGTGTTTCGTTTCATTATGATTTCTATTATGATATGTTTGTGTTCTACTAGTAGTTGTTTTTGTTGGCTGGGAGGTTCATCTGATATGATAGTGAGTTTTAATTCTAAGTCTTGTTTGTGAGTTGTTTTGTATAATATGTTCTTGTTGTATTTGTGTATCTCATTCTATTACGTATTCTTTAATAGATCCCAAATTTGGGATATAAGGGTTTCTGTAGCAGATAAAGTGAAGCTTTTCGGTAATGTAAAATAAGGAAAAGCGGTGACGTTGATGATTATGTATTGTGAAATGTCTTTTCAGATAAAAGTTCAAGACACATTTGACATAACTACAGAAGTTATATTTTTTTCCTAATTATGGTAACACATTTTTTCTTAGCTTGGTCGACATAGTTCTTACTTTTCCATACCTATTTCTTAGTTTGGCTGACAGATTTTCTTTTATATTCATAAGTTTTGCTGACAAGTTTATAAGTTTAGTTGAAATATGTCTTTACTTGTTCAATATGTTTTCACATTTGGTTAACAAAGTTTCCTACTTTTCATAAATTTGGATGTAATATTTATAACTTTGGTCAACTTTTTAGTTGTGTTGGCTAATATTTTTTTCCTAGATGTTCGTAAATTTGGCCGAGATCTGTATAAGTGTGCTTGATATATTTCTTTACTTGATCAGTATCTTTCCGTATTTGGTTAGCAAAGTTTCCTAATTTTCATACATTTGACTGAAATATTTCTGTATTTGCCATAAATTCTTCTAAGACTTTGTTCATGTCTGTATCAAATGTCTCTGTACATGTCTGTATGTGTCTCTGTTCATCCCTCTCTGACAAGAAAAAAAGACAACGTCATGAAAACAAACCACTAAAGAAAATCAACAAACTACAAACAAACAAACAAACTTGGTTTCAATATTTTATCACCAAAATTTGTGGGGTGTGTTCACAACATAGTCAGCAAAACAGTTTAGTGATATATCAGTGAACTTTTTGATTCAACACAATTTGATTCTGGTTTAGTGATCTTCATTCTTGAGTAGTCCTGCCTGTCTCCGGGCTCTGATCATACATCTGACTATCAAAAAGAACCCTGTTGTTGTCGAGGTTATCACACATATCTTATTTGTTTAGGATCCAGAATAAAGATATGTATGAGAGTTGAACCATCATACCAAGATATCTGAATACTTCTTTTTTTATGAAGGTGTCATATCAAAACCACCCGGTAGCGGTGGTCGACACATTTTTTCTAATACTACCACGTGATTGGGTAGCATAATCGACAGGTCCTTGCAGTACGCCTTAAGGACTGCCAAGCTGTCTCTTTCATTTGGTTGGATATCCTCTGCTACTATGAGTGGACGTGTTGTCAGGTCCTTGTATTGGGTATCTAAGGGTGTCGTCGTTTCTCGTGATGTCTGGTGATGTGTTCGTAAGTAACGTTGTAAGTTCGTATAATATAGATTGTCACGTAACTGACACGTATATATTTCATCATTATGAATGGTCCCATTGTGGCGGGTAAGCTTATCATTGAAGTCACACGTGGCACAGTGGTGGCAGTCTGGTACTTGCGTTACACTACGAGGATGCCGTAAATATACATGTGGTGGTGTTCTCTGATGTGATGCTGTTGTTGGTGGAGATGTAGTGTTTGGTTCTGGTGTATTCATACGTGGCTGATGTTGTGTTCGCATGTGTCGTTGTAGATTGCCTTTTCTGTTGAAAAGTTGTCCACAGATATGACATAAGTGTGGTTTATCTTCATGGGTGTGAATTATCCGAATGTGGCGATTAAGGTTATACTTATAACAATAGGCTTTGTCGCACACTGAACACATAAAAGTAGCTTTGCTGGCCATATTGATAAACGTGGTGGAATATGAATAAGCCACACAACTGTGTTCCACATTTTCGCTTTTTTACAACCCCCAAAAGTTCCGGTGTAAGCAAGAATACACAACAATATATGTTTCACTGGTTTATCAACAATCAGATGACGACGATATGTCACTACACTAAGCGACTCACACCACCCTGATTCACAAATACCTCTGCAGCGAAGGCTAGCCAAGTCAGCACGTGAACTGTTGTAGAGCGACAGAGTTCACAAGAGACGCCGTCTATTTTATACACTGGTTCTGCACACGACACTACAGAGCTGACGTAGCGGTTCTGTATACAACGCCAGGCTTTTTTTCACGCAACCGCCCGCCCACCTTCATGTGACCGATGACTCACGCTACCGACCGCCTACTTAGTGACTTTTGCAAATGGCGCTGATGACATAGGGGTTGTCTCAGACATCCACGTTCGTTAACAAAAAGGGTATGCGGTTTGTGTATTTTTGTGATATTCATGTGGGCAAGGAAGAGGATATGGGTGTGTGTCACTGTTCATGTCTGTATGTGTTCTTGTTTGTACGTGTTTGTACGTGTGTTTGTATTTGTGTGTATCAACTTTGTATGGGTGAGTTTGTCTGTCTGTATGTGTGGTTGTGTATAGTTGTGATGACAGTAGTAATGGTGCCAGTTGTCTGTACTTGGTGTGTGTTTTTGTGTTTGTACGTGTGTACCTGTGTGTGCTTGGTTGTCTTTGTATTTGTGTGTATCAAGTGTGTATGGGTGAGTGTGTCTGTCTGTGTGTAGTTGTTTATAGCTGTGGTGATAGTAGTAATGATTGTTTATGTGTCTGCCGTTATGGGGGTGTGTGTTTGTCGCTGTTTATTATGTCTGTACAAGTGTGTGTATTTCTTTGTTCGTGTCTATACGTGTGTATGTGTCTGTCTTTGTGTTCATGTGTCTGTACTTGTGATGTCTGTATTTGTCTGTATGTAGACGTGAATGTGTACTTGTCTGTACGTGTGTATGTGTGTGTGTTCATGTGTCTGTATGTGTGTATGTCTGTACTTGTATGTGTTTGTGTCTTTGTGTTTATGTGTCTGTGTGTATGTGTGGTTGTGTCTGTACTTGTGATGTCTGTATTTGTCTGTATGTAGAAGTGTATGGGTTCCTTCTGTACGTGTGTATGTGCCTGTACTTGAATGTCTGTACATGTGTATGTGTCTATCTGTGTGTTCATGTGTCAGTGTCTGTCTTTGTGTTCATGTGTCTGTGTCTGTAATTGTATGTCTGTAGTTGTGATGTCTGTATGTATCACGTGTTTGCTTCTTTGTTCTGGTCTGTATGTGTGTATGTGTCTGTCCTTGTGATGACCATGTCTGTATGTATGTGTCTTTTTGTTTATGGGTTTGTGTCTATGTCTGTTATAGACAACGAACCCTCATGACAGCATTGAGGCTACCCTCCTCGAACTGGAGACGAATACCATGACATATTGTTCTGGTTGCCTAGAGTACCAGTCCAACCAACTGGCTCATACGTGTATGGGTCATACTTTCAGAGAGGTTGTCGACGCCCATCTGGGGGATTTGATGCGAACCGTATTGACAACCGATGATCTGATCAAGATGGTCCTTCCTTTCTTCAGGGGGCGTGTTCTTCGAGCCCGCAGACACCGTCGCCGACAACAAACACCGACAACCCCACCGGCACCACTGATGCTAAGGCGGAGTCCTCCAAACATCACCCCACCCCATCCACTCAGAACTAGGTCACCATCCCCTCAATATATTATTAATCCCAGTCCACCCCACCAGACTCCTGCGACCCTCTTTACTTTTTCAGATGATAGTGAATACGAACCTCTACATAACGCTAGTACCCCACCTCTTATCAATACCCATTACGTTTAAGATTTATGACCATCCCATATACTATTTCTACTATAGTCCTATAAACACATGTAGTATTGCGCTCACAGAAAAGAGACAACATAAAAATTTGGGTATAGTTACCAACCGGGGTTCAAACCTATCACATCCATATGCCGACTCACTGCAGGACCACTTCGACCCATCACCAATAGTTGTTCTACCACCGACTCGAATCCCCCACACTCTCTACACGCAACCACCCTTTGAGTATCACCGTGTTGTCTACCACCGGTTCGAGTCCCAGACTCACAACACGCGACCACCTCTTGATCATCACCGTTTTTTCCTAACGCCGATTCGAATCACTCTCTACACGCAACCACCCTCTTATAAATACACGACTACATTTAAGATTTATGACCAGCCCATATTATATTTTCCACTAAACACATGGCCCTCACAGAGACTACATATCATATAGGTGCCGACCGACGATTCATACCTCCATACACCGACACGAACAAGTCGACACCTGTTACTCCCTCAGACTTCATACGCCTATACTATTTCCACATAACCATTACCTTAATTACTTTTTACTCACACAGACTTCAAAAACATCCACGTTTCCCACGACCCACATTTTTACCCGCTTCCCCGGCACGACCCACTTTCACCGACCCAGAATTTCACCACTCCCAAGATTTCTGACCCAGATTTTCACTCTCAACAGCAACAGCAGGATTTTCCTCGGAGGGTTAACTTCAAAACAAGAGTCTCCTTAACGTAATCTATTACTCACGCTTTCATCATGCAGCGCTTCAGAAACACTCCTTTAAATGGTCGGCCTGATTTTGCGATCTTCTCTGACACAAAAAAACTTGCTTTGACTGCAGCATCAGTTTGTGATTTTGCTTTGGTGAAAAACATCTGCTGTGATGTTAGATGCCTCTTCAATTCTTCTACATTTTGTAGTTTCTGCTCTGCATTCATGCTGTTTAACTTGCCTTGATATTTAGTCTCGTAGTACCGGCTCAGATTATATTCTTTGATCACAGCCACATTATCTTCTCACATTAGACACACAGATTTACCGCCAATATCAGTAAGCATTCAATCAGCCTCCCAACGGCTTTGAAAGGCCCTGTTTTAGGAATCAACTTTTCTCCTGGCCATTTTAAAGGCTAGCTTTGATTTTACAAGATTGTTCATCTACCGACAGACGCTTGATTGATATCAGGTTAGCCGTAGCCGGAAAAGGTGATGTAATATCCGGGCATTACAGTACTTTAATTTTTTTATGCGCCAATCCAAAACAAGCATCTGAATGTTGCTATGTAACTATAACGACGAACACTAACTCACTACACAATTTTTATTTTCGCTTATTCTGATCGAAGGGAGAACGCTCTCAGGTAGGCAGGAGGCTGCTAATTAATGAATTTGACTTGCACTTTATATCGTGATCGTAAAAAATATTTGTGACTAAATTTCTCTTGGGCCGAATATATTTGAAGGTCGGTTTAGGCCGCTCGGCCTGATATGATTGCCGGAAGTGACACGCAGGCCTCGAGTGTTGAAGTGCTACTCACAACCTATACTTTTGTATGGATGTGAAGCGTGGACAATGAGCAGACAAAGTGGATATATATATATATATATATATATATATATATATATATATATATATATATATATATATATATATATATATATATATATATATATATATATATATATATATATATATATATATATATATATATAATGGCTGTGGAAATGTGCTTTCTTAGGAAAATGCAAAGAATACCATGAACAGACAGAAAAACCAACGGACTAGTCCTACAAGAAATAATTGAAAATCGTACACTGATTAGAGAAATTAGATATTGATAGTAAAACTATTTTGGTCACGTTATGAGAAGAGATAAATTGGAGAACTGTGTGACAACTAACAAGATAGTGAGGGAGAGAACAAAGGTAATGCAGAGAAGTAATTACCTGGATGGCTTGGTCACGTGGTATGGTTGAAACAAGAACACTGAACAGATCCACGACTCTTGTAATCGAGTGAGATGGCGAAAGATTATTACTCACGCTTATCGGCATGGCAGATGATGGTAAGGCAGATAAACAATGACAGTATCAACATTAAATGATGAAAGAATGTTGACACAATTAAACGGTCAACTGAGAGACTTGAACAATGATCTGTGTTTAGGAGTTCGCAGCGAAAGTTAAAGGACTATTTAACGCAGGTGAGCCTGGCATCTGATACGATATCTATTTTGAGAATGGAGGGTGGGGCAGTTACGGCATCGTTCTACTGGCTGTAGGACAAATAGCACACTTCTTCTTCAGCGTTCCGAGCCATTGAGGTTCTTTGCTGCAGATACAATCCGTCTCCATTCGTCTCTCTGGTGGACCTTCCCTTGCCAGTCGTTGATTCCAAGTGCTTGTAGGTATGTATATATATTATCTCTCCACCGCCTTCTTAGTCTACCTCGGGGTCTACGGTCATTTATTTCCTGAGTGTAAGCGAGTTTTGTTTCCCTATTATCTTCCATTCTTTCTATATGCCCCAGCCAACAAATAGCACACACAATTTTAAAATCAAAGACAGGGATCATCTGTTGGATCTTTTCCCCAGAACATGCTGGTGTAGTGGGAAATGAGCAGCCGGATAGATTGGCTGGGTATGCACCGTTGAGTGAGGTATTGGTGTGTGATAAGGCTGATGTGGCCGGGGCTCTTCGGAATTAAGTATATTATATGGAAGAACAGATACAGTGCATTACCTGGTGCGGCAAAGAGTTACCAGAAGATCTGGTCGACACTGAGGACTCCGAGGATAGGCCAGACGGACGTCTAATCACATTGAAACGGGTACCATTAGTACTGAGGACTCTTCGCTGGCTGTTGAATATTATGACAGAGCATGTATGGGATTGTCCTGGGTGCTAAAATGTCGGTTATTGACTCACCTCAACTCAACTACTTCATCCTTGGGATGGCTGCTGCATTGGAGGACTGAGCACGCGTGGAAATGCCCACTAATCAGTGCCGTCTTTCGACATAATACCACATAACGTTACATCATATTAAGATCCGTGTCACTGATATTGCATACATTTTAAAACTTGCTTTTATATTTTGCTGTTCCATAGACCAGATGCCTATTATCACTGCGCTTGCCGATGGTTCACGAGATGGCAGTACGACATATTAGGACGCGGAGTCCGTATACCCATACCAGCGTGTGTATTGAGGGCTTTCAGAGAGCACTTACCGTTTACACAAGTCTGAGTCACTGCTGAGACTCAGCTGGCGGAAACTCACGAGACTCTAGTTCAACTACACGAATTGGGACTCAAGACAAGTTTCAAACAGGGTTTCAAATAAAATATCTTAAGTGTTTGGTTTGCTTATTTTACCAGTCTTGCTATGTGTATTTTTTTTTCTATTCGCTAAGAACTAGAGCTTTCTCACATACATGCTCTAACACAATGTGTGCATTATCTGATCTATTTAGCCGAGCCATTTTAAAGTTATCGCTTCATTCTCTAGAACTACAGATAATTTCTATGACGTTGGATTTGGATCTATTCAGAAGAGGACCAGTTTTATCAAAGCTCTGAATCAAGTCAAATAAATTATCGTGGATGTATCCAACATCCTACAAAGGACAAAACAAGCACCAAAAGCAGTTTATTAAATGAAATGGCCATACCTATAACATGTTTTTTTCCCGCCGAAGCAAATATATTACTCTGAAGTAGGTCTATTGTGCTATCGCTGTGTTGATACATTGGGCTTTCCCTTGTGGGCCATCCACGGCGTTGTCCTCTTCTTCTTCTCCTTGTATTAACTTGCCAATGGAACACAGGCCTTAAACCATCTCATGACTGGTTGGAGTTTGCAGCTAAAATTCTCTACGGGATGAGTCAGCCAGTCCCACGCCACCCTCCTTTGTGGCCTCTTACGGCATGCATGACGCTTACATCGTTACTGTTATTTGATTCCCTCACGGGCCATTATAATACATGGTGTATTTCGTAAACTAATGAGTTCCATTATGCTTTACAAACTGCATCATAATGATACAAAATACTAGTAGCAAAACACTGAGGTGCAAAATATAGTTTCATATTTGACAAAATGGTGTTTATTGTTAGTAACCAATATTTCAATAAAATAAGTATTATTTCATTGTGATACAACAATAAATACATTAAGGTATACAGTGTGGTGTCATAGTTGGCAAAATCATGTTTGTTATTATCAGACAAAATAAACTGGAGGACTTGGTGCCAACTAGCAAGAATGAGTGGTTCGTCGCCATGCTACTGAGTAAGTGCGTGGCGCGACACTGTGAGTTGTGAATTTCGCGTGGAGTGCTTTTACATATGTTCGCGGTTGTTGTAGCGTGAAATACATGTTCGGGGCGATGGCGGCCGACATGCTGGATTGACTGGTTTGCCTTTTCGGTTCACGAATTTCCACAACAACATGTTCATATCACCCCCCAACTACATGCTCACTATGTTACCCCCCCCCCTCCCCCGTGCTCATCTTCCCCACAACTGCGTGTTCATATTCCCACAACTGTGTGCTCATATTCCCACAACTGTGTGATCATATTCCCACAACTGTGTGCTCATATTCCCACAACTGTGTGCTCATCTTCCCCACAACTGCGTGTTCATATTCCCACAACTGTGTGCTCATATTCGCACAACAATGTGCTTATGTGTCCCACAACTACGTTCTTATAATCCCCACAGCTATGTGCTCATACTCCCCCCCCCCTCCCTTTTCCACCAAAAACACTGTGCTTATCATGTTATTCCGCCCCCGCCTCCTCCCCCCGCCTCCCCCCGCCTCTTCCCCGCCTCCTCCCCCCGCCTCTTCCCCCCCCCCCCCCCCCCCCCCCCCCCCCCCCAGCTACATGCTCTTATTCTCACATCTACAAGTTCCCGGCTGCACACCACACACTCAAGGTTGAACAATACAGAGCACATCCTCTGTCGTTTACTTCACATCAAGAAAACGACCTCTAATTTATCACCATCAACCCGCAAGCGATTGCCATTGGCTGAGTTAATGTCACCTTCACCTCAAGAGCTGAAATAAACACAGCGCATTTCTTGACTTCACTAGTCCATTGTTGTTTGACCGTAGAGAGAAATCGTCATTAAGAAGAAATCAGTGCAATAAAACCCGAATCCATTGCATGATGCCATATCATTTTTAGTGACATTTCAAGGATTTGAAATGTCAGAAAGACATGTTAAAGTATGCTATGTAAACAGAAGACAGCAATGTGCAGTGGAAAGTTCGGCCAAACCTGTGTTGAGATGCTGACACAAATATTGTTGTTCCGTTTTTCTTAACCTTTTACATAATGACTATCAATACATCATTGAAACAGCTCCGTTGTTGTGTTTTTGTTGTTGTTGTTGTTTTTTTTGGTTTTGTTTTTTTTTTCCATCAAAAGCCTTAATAGTTT
Organism: Cepaea nemoralis; assembly: GCA_014155875.1. NCBI lineage: Eukaryota > Metazoa > Mollusca > Gastropoda > Stylommatophora > Helicidae > Cepaea > Cepaea nemoralis. The sequence goes on from JACEFZ010009120.1 coordinate 57,023, forward strand.
TCAATATTTTGATTGAATTTTTCATTTTCTCTCACATTTTATTTTGCTTAGTTTTTTTCCATAAAGGATAACTTCCATTGCACACGGTTATCCCCACAAGTGCCCCAATCACCTCTCATACAGCACACAAAGAGAATTTCAGCACAACGGATGAACACCTATACAGTCAGAGTTCTAAATGTGCGTAGACCAGAAGCACACATGTTATGAATATTCATTTCTGTGCGTGACTAGCTTTCATCATCTTCAAATATTTTACCCAGGCAGCGGCAGTGTAGTGGCCTGCGCTGTACAGTTTCCAACGGGCGATGAATATTTACCTTGTCAGTGTGCACTCAGGCCTTCCGAGATTTTTGCTATTGTCCTAAAAGGCCAGTTGTCCGATCCATTACACCACGATCGGGGATGAGAGGATTAGGATAGCACCATTTCTCATTGTATCTCATCTTATCTTGTTACACTTGTTACTCTGATGCCCCACAAACTCTTCAATGTCTACGTGTAATTTCTTTATTCAATTTACGTTTTTCAATAGGGTCTGGAAAGACTGTGTCGTACAGATATATTTGAATGTAAAAATAAGGTACGTCGTAGAAAAGCACATTTGTTTACCAGAAACGAGGAAGAATCTCCATAAACGAAAGAGAGGCACCAGAAACGAGGGTGAGCCTCCAGAAATGAAAGAGAGGCTCCAAAAACGAGGGAGAACCACCAAAAACGAGAAAGAGCTAAAAGAAACGAGGGAGAGTCACCAGAAACGAGAGAGAGCTACCAGGGATGAGGGAAAGTCCCCAAACATCAAGGGAGAGCCACCTAAAGCAAGATTAGCCAACAGAAACGAGGGGAGCCAACAGAACGAGGTAGATACCCCATACACGAGGGAGATGCCCCAGAAATGAGATGAGGGAGACTCCGCAGAGATTAGATGAGGAAGACGCACCAGAGATGGAGAAGTCGCCCTATAGATGAGAGAGACGCCCCGGAGATAGGAGAGACGCTTCAGAGATGAGATGAGGGAAACACACCAGAGATGAGGGAGACACCCAAGAGATGGGGGAGACGCCCAAGAGATTTGGGAAGCGCCTCATAGATAAGATGAGAAAGACTCACCAGAGTTGAGTGAGACGCCCCAGAGATGAGGGAGACGCGCCCAGAGAAGGGGGATACGCACTGGAGATGAGGAAGACGCCCCCAGAGATGAGGAACAAGTCCCCGAGATGAGATGAGAGAGACCCCCGAAATATGAGAAGAGTGAGATGCCCCAGAGATGAGAAGAGTGAAACGCACCAGAAATGAGTGAAACGCCCCAGAGATGAGATGAGGGAGACGCCCCACAGATGAATGAGACGCCCTAGAGATCAGATGAGGGAGACGCACAAGAGATGAGTGAGAGGCCCCAGAGATGAGATGAGGGAGATGCCCCAGAGATAAGAAGAGTGAGACACACCAGAGATGAGAAGAGTGAAACGAACCAGAGATGATGGAGTCGCCCCAGAGATGAGATGAAGGAGACGCATCAGAAATGAGAAGAGTGAGACGCACCAGAGATGAGGGAGACGTCCCAGAGATGAGTGAGATGCACCAGAGATGAGATGAGATGAGGGAGACACACCAGAGAAGAGGGAGACGTCTCAGGGATGAAATGAGGGAGAAGCGCCAGAGATGAATGAGACGCTCTCGAGATGAGATGAGAGACGAACGAACGGACGAACGAACGAACGAAAATCTTTATTTTCAAAGGGTTAAGAATTGTGCACGCAGGCCCATCTGACATTCTGCCCTTCTTCTCTATTTCCTCTCATACATTCTTTCCTTCAACATCTCTTATGAAGCAAATGTTTGACAACAAAAGATCAATAAGCATTAAAATGCATGGAAAATAATCAATAACAAATGACTCACTTAGGCAATGTTTAACATGGGAATTATAAATACCTAAGGAAAGTGTAACGTGCCATATACACATGGGAATGTTGTTTGGCTAGTTGTCGTTTTAGATAATTTACCATTATTATTGTCTTTTTTTTTGGTTTGTTTTTGTTTATGGGGGAATGTAGCCTGTACTGAGGTAGTGTTCAAACAGGTTGCGAATGTATGTATAATGATTGGTGGTGTCTTTGATTTCTTGTGGAAGATTGTTCCACAACTGAGCGGCAGAGTATGCTAAGCTTGTTTTATATAAGTGTATCCTAGGTTTAGGGACATGAAGTATATTTAGTCGTTCGCTATGTCTTGCGTTATATTTAAACAACGGCCAAAGGTAGCTTGGAGCATTTTGAAATAGGATTTTGTGAATTAGTTTAGCCTTGTTAACAAGTAGGCGTGTGTGGAGTGGCAGTGACCGAAGATGTTTATGTAGGTTAGAATTGTCGGTAAGCTTTTCACCATTGATTAAACGTGTAAAGGGAGACGCATCTAGAGATGAGATGAGGGAGACGCCCTAAAGATGAGAAGAGTGAGACGCACCAGGGATGAGATGAGGGACACGCCCCAGAGATGAGATGAAGGAGACGCACCGGAGATGAGGGAAACGTCCCAGAAATGAGATTAGGGAGACACGCAGAGATGAGAAGAGTGAGGCGCACCAGAGATGAGATGAGGGAGACACCCCAGAGATGAGATGAGGGAGACACATAAGAGATGAGTGAGAGGCCCCGGAGATAAGATGAGGGAGATGCCCCATAGATAAGAAAAGTGAGACGCATAAGAGATGAGAAGTGGGAGACGCACCAGAGATGAGGGATACGTCTCATGGATGAGATGAGGGAGACGCCCCAGCGATGAGGGAGACGTTTCAGGGACGAGATAAGAGAGACACCCCAGAGATGAGGGAGACGCAACAGAGATAAGGGAGACGCCATAGAGATGAGGGAGACGCCATTGAGATGAGGGAAATACACTAGGGATGAGATGAGGGAGACGCCCCAGAGATGATTGAGACGCACCAGGGATGAGGGAGACGCCATTGAGATGAGGGAGACGCTATAGAGATGAGGGAGACGCCATAGAGATGAGGGAGACGCCCTAGAGATGAGGGAGACGCACCAGGGATGAGATGAGGGAAACACCATAGAGATGAGTTGAGAGAGACGCACCAGAAATGACTGAAACATAATTATGCTCTCTTTATCTAGAGCCACGTTGTCATAATGGTTAGTGAGCTTTTCTTCAAATACTGGGCGTCTCCATGGAAAAATGATCACTACGCCAGCTCCGCGCTCTGAGGACTGTGCGTTCGATTCCGGCCTATGTCGTTCGGTTCAAGAGAACAGTTTGCTCGAAGACTCCGGAGGTGGGATGAGGAGGAGGGAGGTCGTCACTGCAGCAACGGAGTTCCATACGATGATGATTTACATCCACGCTATACACATGACCTCAAATGGCCCGGACAGTGGAGATCCAGAAAATCTGTCCGCCTGTTCGTTTCCCACCACCCCAGCATGTCCTGGGGCACGGAGGAAAGAAAGGCCACAAAGTAGATAAATTCAAGACGTGATAAATCATTTACATAAATCAATCATTTAGACATGACAGCAACAGTGGCATGACATTTGGCCAACGATAGAGAGGCACGTCGACATTTTCGTATGAGGAAAAAGTTATACAAAGTACGAAACACTGGATTTTATATTTCATATATTTTTATATATCATATTTCGCATATCATATTTACAGGACATCGATGTCAACACCAGCATGTTACCGCTGTTATTGGTGTTTTGGCAAGATTACGCTCAGTAGTTTGCCATTGCTTTCTGAGCGGCCGGCTCACATACCCCCGGAAGTAACCAACGTGACGCGATTCGCTATCGAATCTCGCACAGTTGTGTTTCCCTGCGTGAATACACGGGATTACGAAGAAAGTCGTTAATCCTTTCGTCAGGGAGAGCGGCAAACACTGGATAAAATAAATATGGTCGCATATCCTTTACAGGACATCGCTGTCAACATCAGCATCTATCAGCTGATTGTTGATTTCGTGGCAAGATTACGCTCAGTAGTTTGCCATTGCTTTCTGAGCGGCCGGCTCACATACCCCGTAAGTTACCGACGCGGTTCGAATCACTGCTGATTCTCACCGTCGTCACGTTACTTACGAGAGTATACGAGATTACGGAGAAAAGTCGCTAACCTCTAGGCCAGGAAGCCGGCAAACACTGGATAGTGATAACAATATTTGTATTAGACAAGTCTCCTTGACATTTGCCTCAGTGGAAAGCCTGCCAGATGGTTTCTCCACAATCGATTCATTCATGAACTATTAATGGCTGTGTATAAAACGTTTTGCATTAGCGGTGGGGTGGGGGGGGGGGGTGGGGGGTAATCACCCGCCAGCCCACCCGCCTTTCGAACCGCTTCGGGGCGGATTCGGAATTTTAAAATTCATTGGGTCGATTCAGTCTGAACGGGTACCAGATTTTCCACGGGTAGTAAAGAAGGCGGGACTGATATACTGGTCACGTGACTCACAGAGTGCCCAATGGTCAATAAAGACATGGTGTCAGCACCATGTGCCAAGCTGGCCTTCAGGGAGTGTAAACGGGTCCATCCCTTGATGTCCCAGTGCAGCACAGACCCTCAGCCAAACCACCCAGTCCTATATTTTGGTATCTTCTGTATCCCATTCCATGTACACACAATATAATTCGTCTCCATATGTGATTCTCTCCTTTATGTGATTTTGGACTCCCGCTATTTTTTGCTTGCTTTGTGAGTTCCGTATAAGAGTGTGTCTAGTTATATTGTCCTTAATTAATTAAGTGTGTTTGTCATATCCAGCCCCTGTTTCTTTTATTCATTTCTTGGTTGACAGGGATTTGGTTAGCTCTCTCGTGGTGAGGTTAATGACGCAATTCGTAATCCCGCATACCGCGTTCAAAACACAGCTGAGGACGATTTTTTAAGCAGACCGCCTTGCACTTGATTTCATACAATAGTATGAGTGCTGGTCGATCAAATAGAAATGGCAAACTACTGATGGTAAACTTGCCAAGAAAACACAAGCAACTAGTAAATACTGGGGTTGACTGCGACGACATGTAAAGGATATGCAACTAATTTTAACTCTCCACAAGCTCTTAATTGGTGCTTCTGTCATCCAATGTTATCCCCACTATTTGTCATACTATTCTATCCGTACTATTCTGTTCAACCATTTTATTCACACTATGTCATACGCCGGCTTCCTGGCCTAGAGGTTAGCGACTTTTCTCCGTATATTCTCGTAAGTATTGTGACGACGGTGAGAATCAGCAGTGGTTCGAATCGAGTCGGTAACTTACGGGGTATGTGAGCCGGCCGCTCAGAGAGCAATGGCAAACTACTGAGCGTAATCTTGCCAAGAAATCAACAATCAGCTGAAAGATGCTGATGTTGACAGCGATGTCCTGTAAAGGATATGCAAAACATTACATTATGTCATACAATTTTATCCCTGCAATACTGCAAAACCATTGTATCCCTAAATTCGGTAAAACCATTTTATCCCTACAATTCGGTAATACAATTTTCTAACTACAATTATGTAATACCATTTTATCCCTACAATTATGTAACATAATCTTATTCCTACAATTCTGTAATACCATTTTATCCCTACAATTCTGTAACATAATCTTATTCCTACAATTCTGTACTACCATTTTATCCCTACAATTCTGTAATATAATCTTATTCCTACAGTCTGTAATACCATTTTATCCCTACAATTCTGTAACATAATCTTATTCCTACAATTCTGTAATAACATTTTATCCCTACAATTATGTAACATAATCTTATTCCTGCAATTCTGTAATACCATTTTATCCCTACAATTATGTAACATAATCTTATTCCTGCAATTCTGTAATACCATTTTATCCCTTCTATTCTGCTATATGCCGGTATCTCTGGCCGAGGAGTTACAACACTTTCTCCGTAATCCCGTTTATCACACAGAGTCTCGTTGCGGGCGAGAGCTGGAAGCGGTTCTACCCACACTGGTGACTTGCGGGATAACTGAGCCGGCCGCTCAGAAAGCAATGGCAAACTACTGAGCGTAATCTTGCCAAGAAATCAACAGACAGCTGAAAGATGCTGCTGTTGACAGCGATGTCCTGTAGGGGATATGCGAAAAAAAAAATAATTTTGCTATATGCTTGTGAAACCTGGACAGTTTACCAGCGACACGCTAGGAAATTAAACCACTTCCACACAGTTTGCCTTAGGAAGCTATTGAAAATGCATACATACATACACATACACACACACACACACACACACACACACACACACACACACACACACACACACACACACACACACACAAATAAACACACACGCACGCACGCACGGAGGGAGGAAGGGAGAACGGACGGAGGGACCGACCGACCGACCGACCGGCCGGCCGCCGGCAGGCAGGCAGGCAGGCAGACAGGCAGGCAGGCAGACAGACAGACGAGTTAAAAAATAGACTACATGAAAACACACACCTGTTTAATTAGCATTGTACTTTAGATGTTTTTATCTCTCCTGTCTCCTATGCAATGTCATGAAGTAAACAGTCAGACATAAATCTACATAATCACGAACCTAGTTACAAGATGTTGTTTCTTAAATACATTATTTATTTTGCCTTGGAAAAATAACATAGATGCATGTTTAGACACCCATGTTTTGCAGAGATACGCGTTGTTACGTTTACAGCGTTAAAAACAAGTGTTGGGATGCGCATGTTAATTTCTATAAATACTTGCGTTGGGTGTGAGATGGTTTGCTAATGTGTGAGAAGCGGCAGTTATTCGCTTTTTGGTTTGTATGAATATGTCTCGTGTTTGGTTAGAGGGAATGTTTCTAGAGAGAAGATGCGGGAGGAGGAGGAACGGATGGAAGTGTAAAGAGGAGGAAGAAGATGAGGAGGAGGAAAGGGAAGAGAAAAGGAAAAAAAATAGTAAAAAGAAGATGAGATGGGAGGAAGAGGAAGGACTAGGGATTAGGTGGAGAATAATGAGATGATGGGAAAAGAGGAGGAAAAGAAAGTAGCAGAAGAAGAGTGCGGAAATGGAGACGAGAAGAAAGATGAAGAAGATAAGGAAGAGGCAGAAAATAAGGAAAAGGAGAAAGATGCATACGAAGTAGATCATGGACTTATACTATACTCTATAAATGAGATCTGAAGTTATTGCTTCATTAAGTTACTTTTATAAAGTGTTAACACATTTTACAATTTATTAACCTAAACACAGAAACCACACACAATGTGTTGGACGATTTATTGCCTGGCATATTGTGTTGCATCTCGTCAGGTGTATAGATATGAAAGTGAGTAAATGAATAATACATTGGCTGATATATTTAAAACTCATAATCACAGATATTGTTCCAATGTGGGACATCTGTTATCCCAACGATAATTTCAAATTTAAATAGAAACTTTTCTCTCTGCACAAAGCAGACTAGAACCGCCTAATTGCTAAAGTCTCGCTTTAATTGAGCAATCGTTTTTTGTTTATTGTTCGCTGAATACAGCAGTAATCATGTATTCATCGCACTGGATTTTCTTCGAGAAAAGTGCACCCGTAAACCTAAGATTTAGTCCGGAATTTTTCCGTTTGATTTATGTCAAAAGTGGGGCGGCCATCTTTACACTGTCCTTATGACGTCACCATGTAGGTCTGTACCGTGATATAGATGATTGACTTAAACTATTTTGCCATCTCACACGATCACCAGAGTCGTGGATGTCATTTGCTGAACACTCTTAACAATATTGACAGGTTACAAGACAATGGCATGGTTATTGTAATTTCTATTACACTTTTAATGTTTTTTATTTGAAGTCCCCTTATTTAAGTGTCCGATACACTGTTTATGCGCCAGTTTTTTCCATGTTCAATCTTGAAGAAAATCAGTAAGTTTCCTCTCCTTGGTATTTTAAACATTACCATCCTGCGCCTTGCCGATAAGCATGGGCAGTCATGTTTCCCATCTCCCACGATCTCCGGAGTCGTGGTTCAGCTCAGTGCTCTAATACCTTATTCTGTAGGTCAGCGTGGCTAAATGGGTAAAAGCGCTCGTTCTTAAACATCCGGTGTGCTGATGCTGAGGTAGCGAGCTCAACCCCTACATCGGTCCGCTGGACTAAAATCTTAACTTCTCATTCTTGACTTGGCGACGTAAATTACAAGTACCTCAGAATTCGGAGTGGATTCGACTAATGGCGAGAGAAAGTTAATCCACACGCAAAAATCAGTCCAGTGCACTAGGAGAAGTAGCTCGTGTAAGGACTACGCTTGAGTTCAAAGCGAGCGAGCGAAATTTCCTTATCTCCCTCGATGTCCTTGGACGTGCCTTAATTCCCAACAACAACAACATCATCATCATCATCAACAACAACAACAACAACAACAACGACAACCACCACCACCACCACCACCACCACACCACCACCACCACCACCACCACCACCACCACCACTACAACCACCACCACCACCACCACCAACAACAACAACAACAACAACAACCACCACCACCACCACCACCACCAACAACAACAACAAAAACAACAACAACAACAAAAACAAAAACAACCGCAACCACAACCGCAACCACCACCACCACCAACAACAACAACAACAGTAACAACAACGACATTAACAACACCAACATTAACAACAACAACATTACAACAACAACATTAACAACAACAACAACAACAACAACAACAACAACATTAACAACAACATTAGCAATCCTTGGTTCTTATTCAACCGAATCGAGTATAAAGCAGGAAGAGCTGGCAATCTAGAAACTCAGATACATCAAGAAAGTCAAATATCTTGATCTTTTAACATCACAACGGCGTCTGTGGAGAAGAGAGAGCGAACGCGATTCGCAATCCCGCGTACCGCCATCGAAAACATCATCATCATCTCATCATGGGTCATGTCTATAAGCGTGGGCGGTCATGTTTCGCCATCTCGCACGATCACAGTGTCGTGGATCAGCTCCGTGTCAGCTCCAGGGTCTTAAACCTGGCTCGTTATACCTAACACATGTGAGACAAGTACAAGTACACCATGATTGGACTTGGCACAAACCGACACTAAGTTCGATGGATTTATTTACAAGTCACATGCAATACGATCTAGTTTGGCATGTGATGATCATTACAATACATATGCAATACATTAATACACTTACAGACAACCCACAGCTTTACAGTCTATCTCACAAGATATACAAGCATTCGACTTTCGGGCACAGAACTACACAAAGCCTCTCTCTACCCACACGTCCGGTCCTGTCCGAGTACCCAAGCGGTCTGTCTGTTTCTCGCACAGCGCTTTCCCTCTGTGGATTGGCTTCACGAGGACTGCGTGCGTCTTGCTTTGTCCTTGCCTGACCGCTGGCTATCACGTCAGCCAGCAACTCGCGGGCAGGTAACTAGTACTCGCCTGGCGGGCGTAACGATGTTACTGCATCCCGGTTGGGGACTATTCGCCTGGCGGGCGTAACGATGTTCCTGCATCTCGGTTGGAGACATTCGAGATTCTGACACGCTCCCCCGGGGCTTATTCATGAAAGATCTTATCTTTCATGTATACTCTATATATGTACAGGGTTACTATTTTAACCATGTCAGAATCGACCTTTCTGTTGTTAGCATAGAAATACATAAGAATACATATATTGGCATAGAAATACATAAGAAATGCAAGTTGTATGTTTAAGACATGTGGTGTTCAATCTTTACCACTTTACAAGTTTCATCCTCTCGATGGATGATCACCTGAGTTGCAATATTGACCCAGTCAGATCGGTAGCACCAGCTTCCAAAGCAACTACCTCGCAACCTCTTAAAAAAATAATAATATGCTTTTTGTAACAAAAAACATCGGGTAAGACTGTAATACGTCTTTTTTATAAGCCGTATTCAACGCTCAAGCTCCGACCTCATTTGGCCGGGAGCTCTTCTGTCGGTCTACAACGTCGGTAACCCTATACCATGCCCAGTTGATGATTTCTTGGAGTGTTGACAATCTGGCAACACAATGGCTATTTATATACAACACATATTCAAATACATTTCAAATTACCCCCCTTGGTGTAATCATGTAACAACAATTAAATGAAAGGGACATAATTTCAAAAACTATCAAATCTAATCTATTACAATTATTCTTCTATGTCTCAGCGTCATAGCTTGATGCTTTTCCATACTAGCGAAAAAATGTCGATAGTGTGAATAAGTTAATCAAGATATGATTCTAAGATTACACTAGTTGAAAAAATATTAATACACAATTCGTGTATTCGAAATTGGTGTTTCATAATTCTTTTAGAAGCGTCATAACTTTTTAAGGTTTTGTTTATCGTCTGCTACTTTTGGTCTAAATTTACAAATTATCCGGAAGTACACACGAACAGCTGATGTTGAAAATTCTATAACACACTTGTTCCGGTCTGATGTAGGAGTTCGGAATGTGAAACTGTTCTGATAGTTCATGTGTTCGTTGTTTCACTGGAAAACTTCTGGATTTCGATTGACTGCAGTGGTGTAAATGTCAAAGTTCAGTTCACTCTTTCAGTCACGAATTAAAATATCACTGGATATGTTCCACTCGCAGATACCACTGATAAATTGGATATTTCGCTTGAGGTAAGTTCAGAGCGAATGTGGCACTGTTCTTGTTTCGTAATATGTACAATTAATATTGTTCGCTTTCTACCACACGCTACACAATTATTCAAGACAATTACTACATTAATAATAAAATAAGAAAAATATATATAGTGGGAATGAACCCTATCACATCTCATAATAGACGTACACAGCTTTTGTGGAAAAACTTCACTGATGGCTGTGTTGGTCTGAGTGTTTTTAACACACTGCATTCAGACATTAGTGCTTACTGGGTCGTTCGGACAACGGGACAAAAGATCGGCAATCGTGTTGGTTCTGCCAGCGATATGTCGAACTTCAAAGCTGTAATCTTGAAGCAAAAGAGACCAGCGCGCTATCATCTGGTTGGTAGGTACCCCTGAAGTAATAAATTTCAATGGGCTGTTGTCGGACTCTACAATAAAATGACGTCCCAGGAGGAATCTGGACAATTTAGTTATACCCACCACTAGAGCAAGGGCTTCCAATTGTGGTGTCGACCAAGCGCGTTCTCTTGGTTTTCAATTTTCTAGAGACGTAGTATACAGGATGTAGAATGTTGTCATGTTCCTGTAACAGAACTGCCCCAATCGCCACGGAGCTCGCGTCTGTGCGCAATCTGAAAGGAATATGTAAATTTGGCAATTTGAGAATGGGATTCTTTAAACTATTCTCAGAAAAATATGATAACACTTTCTGGAATGCAAATTTTAGGCATTCATTGTTTACAATCTTCTCAGGTTGGTTTTTAGTTAGTAGGTTAGTAAATTTTTCTGTCAGTTCAGCAAAATCTGGTATGAACTGCCTATAATAATTTAATAGTCCTAACACACTTCTGACTTGCTTCTTTGTAGTCGGAAGTGAGAGTTTGAGTATTTTGGACACGATGTTATCGTCTGTCGTGACAAAGCCATTAGATATTTTATACCCCAAGAAGGAGATTTCTTGATAGGCTATGTCTACTTTTGTAGGCTTCACCGTCAGTCCGTGCTGTCTGATCCGTTCAAATGTCTGGTGTAATGTCTTTATGTGGTCTGTCATCGTCTTTGTGTGAACACAAATGTCGTCCATGTAACAGATAATGTTTGGTATGTCCACTAGTAAAAGTCGTGTCATACGTACGAATGTCGCTGGGGCATTGACCAGCCCAAATGGAAGTTTGCACCATTCGTACAGTCCCCAAGGTGTGGCAAAAGCTGTCAGATGTCTGCTCTGTTCGTCTACCGTTATCTGCCAGTAACCTTTCGTCATATCTAACTTCGTAAATATCTAGAGTCTGTCAGTTCTGTCAGTAGGTCTTCACAGTTGGTCATCGGTTCCAGATCTAGAAGTGTTATTTTATTTAATTTTCGATAGTCTACACAGAGTCTTATCGTGTAGTCCTTTTTGCGTACCATGACCATTGGAGATGAAAAATGTGATTGGGATCGTCTAATGATGTTGTTTTTCTCTAAGCTAATGATTTCCTGATGTAAATTTTCTTTGTAATGCAATGGAATGGTGTAAGGTCTGCATTTTATGGGTGAGTTTGAAGTGAGCGTGATGTGGTGTTGTACTAATTCTGTTTGTCCTGGGTTGTTGGAGAAGATGGTGTTGTACTGTTGTATGAGATGTTTGCAGCTGTCTGTTTCTGCTTGAGTTAAGTTTGGGTTTATTTTGATTTCTTTCAAGCAGTTTGTCGTGTCTAATGCAGGTGTTGGAATTTCGTCACTATCTTCGTCATCTTCGTGGTCTATTATCACTGTACAGGCTGTCGTATCGTCTTGTTCGTTGTCTCTGTTGTAATATGGTCTTAGCATATTGATGTGGAATATTTTATGTTTGTCTTTTATTTGAATCTCGTAGTCTACTGCTGAAATCTGTCTTATTACTTTAAATGGTCCTTGCCAAGAGTCAGTCAATAAGTGTCGGTCACTAGGTAAGAGAAGAAGTACGTCCTGTCCAGGTGTCAACGTTATTGTCCTGTTACCTTTGTCTGCATATTGTCTATATGTAGCACCAGATAATTTTAGTGCTTCTTTTGCAATTGTACAAGATTTGATGATTCTTTCACGCAATGATGTAACATATACGTATGATGATATGGGTTTAAGCAACGGAGTGGCTTCAGTTAACATTGAATGATAGATACTCAATGGGCCACGTGGTTTGGCACCATAGATAAGTTCAAAAGGAGAGAATCCAGTACTAGAATGTGGCACTTCGCGATAAGCAAAAAGTATAGCAGGCAAATATATGTCCCAGTTGTTGGGATGTTCTTGCGTGACTTTAGCAAGCATATGCTTTAAATCACCGTTAAACTTCTCTATGATTCCCGTTGAGTGAGGGTGGTATGGTGAATTAAAACATTGTTTCACTCCTAACATTTTAGTGAAAGCTTGGGTAGCTGCGGCAATGAACTGGCTTCCCCTATCTGATAGGATAGTGTCTGGAAATCCTATTCGTGAAAATATATGGAAGAAAACTTCCATTATATCATTGGCAGTTATGTTCTTTAACGGAATCGCTTCAGGCCAGCGGCTACATAAATCAATGATGGTAATAATATATTTATTCCCTCTGGTTGTTATTTGATTAAGAGGGCCCACTATGTCGACAGATATTTTCTCAAAAGGTCGACTGGCTAAGTCAGTAATTTGTAATTTTGCCTGTGGGTGTTTACCCTTTTTCACTAGTTTTTGGCAGATATCACAACTTCTGCAATATTGCTTAATGTCATTGCAGAATCTGGGCCAATAAAACTGTGTTAATAATCTTGATCTGGTCTTAGAGTATGCCATATGCCCTGCAAGAGGTATATCATGGGCAAGATGTAAGGCTTGCTTACGGTATTCACTTGGCAAAACAGTTTGCTCTGTGGTGCTGTCACCTCTGGTATAGTACCTGGTGAGGATGCCATTTTTCAAAGCAAAATGCCATCTTGCATTTTTAGTAACCTTTGGCTTTTGGCCGATCAGATTAAAATATTTTGACAATGAAGGATCAGCCTTTTGGGCTGTTACAAAATTCTCCTTCATGGTTTTAGGAGGTAGTATCACTGGGCTAAGCATTTCTATAGCCTCAGTTTGATTAATTTCATCTTGCACTCTAGCAGTAGATCTAGTTACTGCGTTCACACATTCAATGATATCAGATGGTGATGAAACATTTTGATCAATGATGTCATGAGATCTTAGTGCTACATTAGCTACCATACATTCATTTGGTGATACAACACTTTCAATGATGACATGTGATGGTGATGATGTTATGTTCTCATCAATGCAAACAGATGTAATATCATGAGGCATATCATTCACCTCTGGTAAATTTCCAATGATAATATCACACACAGGGTTAGTTAATGCATGCGCATTTTACTTTCCCAGTGAGGAAAGGTGTCTGAATATATGCCCATGCTAATGGGTACTTTTCAATATTTCCAGAGAATGTTCTGCATGTTACGTGCCTGCCTGTATAGTCTGTAGGCATTATGAACTTTCTCTTTAGTCCAATAAGTGAACTTCCGGTGTCACGAAGTACTGTAGCAGGCTTGCCATTCACATATCCTTGGTGGATGTTTATTCTGCCTTTGGAATCTATTACCAAATTAGCTTCTTCATTGGCAATAGGAATGGAGTGGCCGCATGTCAAAATGCCATCTTCATAAAAGGTATTACAAACAGTACATTTATGTGCGTTAAACATATCAAAAGCCTGTGCTGAGTTCACAGGGTGATTTTCTGATTGTTCTTCATCTGACGATGAACTGTCAAATAAGGCGGCATTTGCTTTATTGGTCATTTGCCTTCCTTTACAAGCATGACGCCAATGACCGTACGCCTTACAGAGGAAACATTTTCGTGCCTTTTTGAAGGATTTACGTTCCTTATCTTGGCTATTTATGATGTTTTGTAGGTATGTAAGATATGCCGGATTCTTGTCACACATTTCACCTTGATGGTGTGAAATGTTACAAAATCTACAATGATTGTATTTCTCAGAAGTAGGCTTAAATGTACTTTGCCTATTGTAGGGTTTTGATCGAGGTTTTTCATAGTTAGCAGATGCTACAAAGTTTGTATCAGTAGCCTCACTAGCAAAACAATGTTTATTGGCTGTATAATAAGCCGAACCACGTCTCTCAATCTGATCTACACTCGTACATTCATTCTCTTGCAAAAATTTTGAAAATGTTGATGGAAGGGATGAGATGACTTTATCCCTGATGATGAGATCTTCTAATTTTTGATAATCTTTATTTATTTTGGCTGCTGAAGTCCATTTTGCAAATATGTCTCGGACTAAGGAGAGGTAGTCAGAGAACGTTTGAGTAGGTTTTGGACTCAACTTGCTGAACTGTTCTCTGTAACCTGCCTCATCTAGCATAAAATGTGCCATAATTTTTGATTTTAGATAGTGGTAATCTTTTCTGAGGTCTTTGGGGATAGTCTCTATGACTTTTAGAGGCTCCCCTGACAAACTCCTCATATAAATAATGTTCCATTCGGAAACTGGGACCTGGTAGTGGTCCATTAAGGTTTCAAAATTTTGGGTGAACGCTGCAATGCAGTCACCTGAGGTATAATTTCTGACAATACCTTGATACTTTTTGTACTGGTTTTCTTTTTCCAGTCTTTCCGATTTCTTAGACTCTTTGTTTATGGCAGTCTCAGTATCAAGTTGTTTAATTTTTAGTTGTAACTCAAGCTCTTCTCGCTTACTTTGAGCTGCTATTTCTGCCTTCTTCAATTCAGTTTGTAACTCAGCTTGTTTTAATGCTGTTTCTGCCTCTGCCTGCTTTAATGTTGCTTCTGATTGCTTGGCAGCTCTTTCAGCCGCTCTTTCTTCGCGTTCGTGGTATTCAGAGTATTTTCTTTCACTCCACTTTGTTAACTCGTCACCAGTTAACTTTAGCTTTAAACCCATCTCGATGAAGTCGTTTAATGAAGACATGATGGAAAATTTAAATGCAAATGAGTTGTAAGACACACAATATGTTACACGATGTTAGTAAAGTGCAAAATTTACAATTTTGTTTAACTTACAATTTGTGCCCAAATTTGCATCCGAAAGTATATAGAAAAAAATATACTCAAGTGTACTGGATGCGGTGGAGAACGGTTCAAACCAGGGCTAGGAACTGTAGGGTCGCTACTTCAAAACCAAATGACCTCTACGGGCAGGGGTTTCAGATGGCACAGAAAACCTGCTTTTTTTGGGGAGGAAATAAATTAGAATCCTCCTTGTGTGAGGTGTATGCTTGTCACTAAGTTTTGATTAGGTTTGTATGGCGTTGAGTGTAATTGTAGGTCGTAATGTCGTCGGTCAACAATTTTTTTTCAAGATCACAAGTCACTTTCTTTCCGAAACTTTCTGCTTTCCACAACTAACTTCACAAATACAATCTAAATATTTATCTCAACACTCTACAACAATGATGACACATCACTTACATCAAGATGACATTCAGTAAGGACATAGACATCAAGTTTACAAGATGGCGACAAGGTCAAAATGGCGACAAGATTCACAATCACTGATGTTTTACACGTATACAAGTTCAAACACTATAATAATATACGAGGACGAGTCTTCCACGTTTAAACAATGTACTAATATACGAGGACGAGCTTTCACGATAACACATTCAAATGTATGTAATTTACGTTCACATCTAGGTTCAACTCTTAACTAAATTAACGCCGGATGAAAACCTTCACGATCAACTAATATAATACTATATAAGGACGAACCTTCACGTTTAAATACTATAAGAGGACGAGCCCCCACGTTCACACATGTCAGGGTCTTAAACCTGGCTCGTTATACCTAACACATGTGAGACAAGTACAAGTACAACATGATTGGACTTGACACACAACGACACTAAGTTCAATGGATTTATTTACAAGTCACATGCAATACGATCTAGTTTGGCATGTGATGATCATTACAATACATATGCAATACATTAATACACTTACAGACAACCCACAGCTTTACAGTCTATCTCACAAGATATACAAGCATTCGACTTTCGGGCACAGAACTACACAAAGCCTCTCTCTACCCACACGTCCGGTCCTGTCCGAGTACCCAAGCGGTCTGTCTGTTTCTCGCACAGCGCTTTCCCTCTGTGGATTGGCTTCACGAGGACTGCGTGCGTCTTGCTTTGTCCTTGCCTGACCGCTGGCTATCACGTCAGCCAGCAACTAGCGGGCAGGTAACTAGTACTCGCCTGGCGGGCGTAACGATGTTACTGCATCCCGGTTGGGGACTATTCGCCTGGCGGGCGTAACGATGTTCCTGCATCTCGGTTGGAGACAATCTAGATTCTGACACTTGACCATATCTCGTGGCCAAGCCATCTATGTATTTACTTCTCTGCCTTCCCCTTGCCCCCCCCCCCCCCCCCACCTGCACTCAATCTTGCCAGTTGTCACCAAGTTCTCTTATTTCTTCTCATAACGGCTGCAAAATATTTTGACGATTTGGATGCAGACCGCCATATGTTGATGACATATAACAGTGGTATGAGTGTCTATCGTTCCGAAAGCAATGGCAAACTACTGTACGTAAACTTGCCTAGTAAATCACAGACCGACCACAAATTGTGGGGTTGATTGCGACGCCTAGTAAGGGATATGCAACTAACTTTCTCATAAAAGAACAACCACAATGGTTTTGGTTCAGCCGCATCGAGTGTGCGCTCCAGTCGCACCGAATGTACGCTCCAGCAGCACTGAGTGTACGCTCCAGATATAGCTCTAGGTGTTCATAAGACAGATAACTCTTAACTGTTTCGGTGTCGAAGGTTTATATATCGCCATAATGTGACTTCCCATTTGGACAGAAGGACGACATATCGCCATCCTTTGGTTATCATGTTATTTGTTATGTTTCGTGGCATTATCTGCGATTTCAATGTTCAGTGAACGGAAATTTACATTATAATACTCGTTCACCTTACTGTGCACCATGTTCGGTACAATCCTATTTGTTGATTGTCACTGAATCAGGATCCTGATTTTCTGTCTCTCGTTCTAGGACCACACTTGTCCCGTTCCTTTCTTATCTAATCTTTAAACGGATCAACCAAGATCACAATACACAAACTCACCGAAACACATTCGTTATCCTTCTCATTATCGTCAAGCAATGACGATTTATTTTTTTTACCGAATACGCGCTGAAGTCTCTGTCCGGAACCATAATCCGGTTAGCTTCGCAAGGAGAGTGACATGTTCTAAAAAAATAATGATTTTAAGGCGAGAGAATAAACTTCACTGCACCGGGTCAAATCCCAAACGACCCGATTTATTTCATCAAAGCCTCAAAGCCGCCTGATAAATGCATGGCACAGAGCACGAGCTCCATAGCGCCAGTAAAGATCCCTCGATCCACCCCCCCCCCCCCCCCCTCCATGTTTACTTGTCCCCTAAGCGTCTCCGACAAAAACTCTATCCGTGCATCGACTGTCCGAGACCGAAAGCGAACCTACAACCTTAGACAAACCACAGTCTTAGACAAACCCACAACCTTAGACAAACCCACAATCTTAGGCAAACCCACAACCTTAGACAAACCCACAGTCTTAGACAAACCCACAACCTTAGACAAACCCACAGTCTTAGACAAACCCACAACCTTAGAGAAACCTACATCCTTAGAGAAACCCACAACATTAGACAAACCCACAGTCTTAGACAAACCCACAACCTTAGACAAACCCACAGTCTTAGACAAACCCACAACCTTATACAAACCCACAACCTTAGACAAACCCACAACCTTAGACAAACCCATATGGATAGAGTAGTTGAATTAAAGTAGCTGTTGTATATAAACGAAACATTGATAATAGCTTGACTTAAACAGC
Organism: Cepaea nemoralis; assembly: GCA_014155875.1. Classification (NCBI taxonomy): domain Eukaryota; kingdom Metazoa; phylum Mollusca; class Gastropoda; order Stylommatophora; family Helicidae; genus Cepaea; species Cepaea nemoralis. The sequence goes on from JACEFZ010009120.1 coordinate 75,531, forward strand.
ATAAGAACGAATGGACATATCGTGTAAACCTAGAGTTTCATAGACCAATAGGTGTTTCCTGGTTTCCCAAGGTGTTTCCTAGCATCCATTTTACGCTGGGTGGACCTATGAATCGAGGTTAAATGTCAACATCCACAAAGCTGCGGATGTGAACTCATGACCACCATGTCGGTATGTATGTGTTTGTGTGTGTGTGTGTGTGTGTGTGTGTGTGTGTGTGTGTGTGTGTGTGTGTGTGCGTGTGTGTGTGGTGAGACTTTTGTTGTTGTTATTGTTGTTGGTGTTGTTGGTTGTGAGTCCTTTGGAAGACCGAGTCGTTACTCCTCTGATGCAAAGACGTCCGGGACACCGAAGCCTTGAAATGATTCGCATCTATATAATTGTGGCACTTCTCCTTATCCAGTACAAAGTACATTCTCAATGGGAAATGTGATACAGAGTTCATCTTCTCTTCTCCAGGCTCAGATACTAAAGGGGGTGTTCAAGGTCGGTACGGGAGCTTCACATCGGTGTAGATTCATATCAAGATGTACTTAGGTCATGATTCAGCATGACACAAACTGGACAGAATGGAATTAAGCCTACATTTTAACGTTTTTTTTTAACGGGCGATTTTTAACGAGGAGTCTTCGTGGCGAAGTAGTCAAGCCGTTTGTCTCGGGCTCCGAAGGTTGTGGGTTCGATTCCGGGCCGCGTCCTTCGGTTCGCGAGTGAAATTTTTCGGAGACTCCTGTGGGTCTTCGCTAGAGCTACGGAGTTTGTGCTTTGTGCGAAGCTTTCCGCGCTGTGGAAAGAGACTGTGCCATATAGGATAAAACCCTGTGTAATGAAGACGACCCTGTCGACTTTTAAGCGACTTTTTAAACGTTTACTGCACATGTGCTACCTAGTTCATTGGCTACAGACTCCAACGGGATGCCCAGATGTGTTAGGTACCGTGTTTTCCCGAAAATAAGACTTACCCCTATAACAAGCCCTAGCACGATTATTCAGGATGATATAACACCTACGCTTAAAATAAGCCCTGGTTAAGATCGTCAGCTAGAATAAGAGACTTGTTGCCGAATTGTCAGTCAGAGTACAGACACCAATGGTGCGCACTTGATAATGAACGGATGTGGTTCATAATTCAGTACTCCACTGGTGTGAAATAAGAAGATGGCATGACTGTATTTGAATACATATAGAATTTTGTACACGAATAAGTGTAGCTTATAAAATATACGCTTATAGAATAAATGTATATATAAGACGTCCCCCGAAATTAAGCCCTATTTATTATTTTTTTTAAAGCTAAAATTAAAATAAGACCCAGTCTTATTTTCGGGGAAACGCGGTAGTTCATTGACTACAGATCTGTTAACTAGTTCATTGGTTACAGACTCCAACGGGAAAGACCAGGGGGACGATTGTGTGTACACGTGTCTTGCTGTGGTGTAGTAACACGTGTCCGGTGTCGCCACTTACTGGGAGCTAGTCCAGGTGTATGCACAGCTTTCAGTCTGTATATAAATAAACACCGACGCTGTTGTGAAGGAGTTGGGGACTCAATTCGTAATCCCGCATACCGCGTTTGAAACAGCAATTTGGTAGCAGACCTCTTTGCGTTGGTTTTTATATAATGGTATGAGGGCCGGACATTCGAAAGCAATGACAGACACACAGATCTAGTGACAAACACCCCGGGTCAAGCTGACAGCCTCGCAGGTCCGCCTCTGCACTTGAATCCGATGAAATAATAAGAGAAACATATCAGAACCTGACCCAGCTTTTCTCTCTGATATTGTCCATTCAGTCCAGTGTCCAGAGTAACGTCTGTCCGAGTGGCTAGGCAGAAGACCCGGATTCGAATCCTCCGTAAAGGTGTGAATTATTTTCTGTCGAGGGCAAAACGAACATCTTAACCTGCACAGTTCGCGGCGACTGTTCTAGCCAGGCGGCCTAAACTCCTTTGATGCAAGACCCTCCCCACCCCCCCCCCCCTCCCCCCTCTCTGTTCTACATTGCAATGTACTACCGACAGAAATGAGAGTTGTTGAAAGTCCACTGTACCCTATATTTGTTAATAATAAATGTTTTGTCTTATTTGGTAAGGACACAAGGACAGTGCTAGATACAAGTTTAAAAGGCGAGAGCTTCTACTTCATTGTACGGGGTTTTATCCCATATGACTGGGTCTATTTCTGTATGAAAGCGTCGCACAAACACGAACTCCACGACGATCCGTGGGAGTGTCCGAGAAAATTGCACGCGTCAACCGAATGTCGTAGCCCGGAATTGAACCCACAACCTTCGAAGCGCGAGGCAGGCGGTGTAATTATATCGCCACGGAGAATTTAAGATAAAAGAAAAATAGTAACGGTCCTTTTTTTACGCCATGTTATTTGATGAAGAAGATCTGCTACAAGAGCAAGAGAACGCCCGAGAAGCAAACAGATTGATGACATGAAAGACATTGTACAATCACACAGAATGACACTATCCAGTGCCACACATCGGGCGCTGGAACGTCAGTTATTCCTTCCCACGACGCTTGACAGCAAAAGTGGAAAATGATGATGATGATGATAATGATGATGATAATGATGATGATAATGATGATGATGATGATGATCATGATGATGATGATGATTATGATGATGATGATGATGATGATGATGATGATGATGATGATGATGATGATGATGATGATGACGACGACGATGCAGTGTTAACTTCAAATTTTAGACCAATCAGAACTCTATTGGTTATGAGGTTAATGTCAAGCCGTAAAGTACAATTTATTCTATAAAATTTTAATTCACTCAACTTCCCGTGAATGCCTTGGGTTAAATCTACAAGGACGGCAAATAGGAAGTAGGATTACGACATAATTCATTCCGGATACGCGCGAAATGACCCAGCGATGACATCACACTGTTAAAATTTATGACCCTCCCAGAAGAAACCAGCCGCTGTCAGTTTCTGAAACAAATAATGTGAATTTTGGAAACATCTTCACATCAGTTTGGAATTTTTACACGTATTTTTAAGAAGTTTAGAATGTTTTTGAGGAGGCAACTTCCACCGGCCAGGAAGGAAACGGTTAGAAATGTTCCGGTAGTTCTGGTTAAACCCGTGCCTAATAAGGTTTTCCTTGGGACAATGTTTGTAAACAGCAGACATTTTTGCATGCTGAGATAAAATCTCAAGCGATTGTACTTTACTTCTGGGACATGCTAGAATTTCAATTTCCGAAAAATAACTTTCAAGAACAGCAATTTGTATGGCGGTTGTAGAGTGGAGAGGTAGACGTGGAGAGAAGTTTAACGCTCGAGTTTAAGCTTCTTTTGGTACGGCGGGGTATTGGGTTAATTAACACGCTGGTCAATTAACTTAAATGTTGACTTCACCTTCAGAAAGCAATGGGAAAGTACTGCCCGTAAAAACAAACTTTTGTTCATATCCCTTTTATAGGACATCGCAGTCAACACCAGCATTTCTGCCGCTGTGATCTCTTGGCAAGTTAACGTTCAGTAGTTTGCCATTGTTATCCTTTACAGGATGTTTGCAGTCAACACTAGCATTTTTTGCTGTTATTGATGTCTTGACAAGTGTTACGTTCAATAGTTTGTCATTGCTTTCTGAACGACTGGCACACACACCATTTTGTAAAAAGGAAGCGTAAGACGGTCTGCTGCCAAATCGCGAGCAACTGTGTTTCAAACGTGGGTATTGTGGAATCACGAACCGCGTTCGTAACCTCTTCGCCACGGAGACCTAGTAAATCACAAATAGCCAATAATGGCTTTGAATGATTACAATGTCCTGCAATGTATTTGAACTGCGCTGATAGTGTGAGCGCGGTTCGAGGCCTGCGCAAGTCTTCCGCCGACAGAGGGAGAGACTGACCACCTCTCGTCCCTGCACTCAGGCCTGCAACATGTGATGACCTATCACAGACACATAGCAAGTTCCATCCTCGGGGGTTGTTTAAGTGGGGGGGGGGGGGGGGGGGGGGGGGTTGGTGTAACGGTTAGGAGGTTTCACTGAGAAAGACATCGGCGCTGTTGGAGGATAATTCGATCCCCGGATTCCCCGCACGTTGCGGGAATGAAAGAATGGCCTCCTATTTTTCCACACACTTTAGCTTACAACATTTGATGGCCATTGCACATCACGCTGTTTGTGACCCGCCAATTGTTGTTGGTTATGGAGCTAAGATGTTCAAATATTATGACATGTTCGCTTTCCCCATTACTGACTATGAATTTTTTGTTTGCTAAATGTCTGTCCAAAAAAAAAAAAAAACTGTTATTAAATGCCTATATCGTACCTTGCGGTGTATGGCAGGGAGTCTTGAGTCTGAGGATATAAGGCCGCCTGGCTAGTGCAGTCGCCGCGAACTGTGCAGGTTAGGATTTTCTTTATTCTCCCGACAGAAAAATAGAATCCACACCTTACCGAGGGATAGAATCCGAGTTCCCCGAAGGAGAATTCGGCATTCTAGCCACTCGGCCAGCCGCTTCTATTTGCTGACATGTAGTTGTGTCTTTTGATACTGAAGTTGTTCTTCTTTTATCTGATTAAGTGCCGAAGGATAATATATCGTTAAATGTGACCATTTGAATAGAAGGACGATATACCGCCCTACTTGGGTCATTGTGTTATTGGTTTTATTTCGCATTATCTTCCGCAATTTCAATGCTCAATGAGCAAAAAGTTACATTATAATACTTGTTCATTTGATTGTGTATCAGGTTTGGTCCAAACGTAATTTTTGTTTGGCCTGAATCAGTTAGTCAAATAATGTGATATTCGCTGTGACATTTGACAGACATTCCCTCAAGTCAATTTGAGTTCAGGATTGCGTCTCTGCGTATATGAATGAGTTCTGGGATCGGATTTCCGATAAGTGGGAATTAAACTCGTCAATGCTCTCATCATGTGTGACGTTTCTCGTTGCATTTTTTTCATAGTTGTTGACACATTGTAAGGGGAGACAATGAGAATGAAGTCCTGTCTAACTTCTCTTTGCATCGCTAACTAGCCTCATTTTCAGTGGCTTCTCTGAAAGCTGTCTGTATTCAGTATTGCATGATTCAGTTAGGTGGATCACGTTTACTATAAAACCAATATTACTCTCGCTGCCCCACAAAAGCCTTTTGTAGTCCACAAAACATGTATGGAGACCTAGATTGTATGTACTCTCTGCATTTCTCCGCGATGGTTCTCAAGTTGAGGTTCTGTGGTTCCTACGTCGTGTCTCCGCGATGGTTCTCATGTTGAGGTTCTGTGGTTCCTACGTCGTGTCTCCGCGATGGTTCTCATGTTGAGGTTCTGTGGTTCCTATGTCGTGTCTCCGCGATGGTTCTCATGTTGAGGTTCTGTGGTTCCTCTGTCGTGTCTCCGCGATGGTTCTCATGTTGAGGTTCTATGGTTCCTCTGTCGTGTCTCCGCGATGGTTCTCATGTTGAGGTTATGTGGTTCCTCTGTCGTGTCTGAAATCTGCCTTTACTTCCCATAATTCATATTCTGGTTTGTATTTTTTTTTTTTAGCTTTCGCTCGCTTTGAACCCAGACATGCTACTGTTTTTAGTGCACTGGACTTATGTTTGCGTGTGGATTACTTTTTCCCTATTATCAGTGTCCCTCTTCATCATGCGAACCCACTCCAACTTCACAGGTACTTGTAATTTACGTCCCCACGTCAAGGACGAGAAGTTCACATTTTAGATCTCCTGTTCTAAAAGAAGAAGTCGCTGACGTTATCAAACGTTTACAAAAAGGAAATACAGCTGGGCCAGATGGAATAACAGTAGAAGAATGAGAAGAACTGAGAGAATTTGGAGTAGAAATATTAACTAAAATGTTGAATCATATTTTCAATAGCGGATATTTACCTAATGATATACTGAAAAACAGCTGATGATTGTGGAAATGTGGTTTCTGAGGAAAATGCAAAGAATACCATGGACAGACAGAAAAACCAATGAAGAAGTCCTTCAAGAAACAAATGAAGATCATAAACTGATTAGAGTCATTAGACGTAGAGAGCCAAAAATTTGTGGGCATGTTATGAGAAGAAATGACTTGGGGATCTTTGTGACGACTGGCAAGATCGAAGGGAAGAGACCAAGGGGAAAATCTAGAAGCAATACCTGGATGGCTTGGCCTCCTGGCATGGTCAAGACAGGAACACGGAGCTGATCCACGACTCTGGTGATCGAGTGAGATGGCAGAACATAACCGCCCACGCTTATCGGCATGGCACATGATGGATGAAATCTGTATTCATAGCCATACCAAAAAAAGACCTGGAAAAATTGAATGTGGAGAGGAATAATAAAGAATATTTACTGGAAATAAGTAGCCTGAATTAAAAATAAGAAATAAAGAGGGCAAGTATGAACAGATAAAGCTAAGAGTAAGACAGGGATGCGTTTTGTCACAGGATCTGTCCTCCTTCCAAAGCGAAGTAATAATGAAAGAGATCAAAGAGAAGCCGGGAATACTAATCGGAGGTTATGGTATAAACAATATACGCTATGCAGATGACACAGTATTGGTGGTGGATAATGCAAAAGGTCTACAACAATTGTTGGACATTGTAGTAACAGAGAGTGCCAAAACAGGACTGTCCTTGAAAGTCAAGAAAACAGTAACAATGTTGATACTAAAGAAAAATGTGACACCGAAATGTGAGATGGAAATAGAAGGGAAAATACTTAACCAAGCGGATAATTGTAAATACCTAGGGGCAATCAGATGGAAGATGCACAACAGAGATTAAGAACAGAATAGGGCAAGCAAATGCTGCATTTAAGAAAATGAAGAGTATCTTGTACAATAAGCCATTATAATTTAATGTAAGCACGATAGTGTTGAAATGCTATATTCAATCTGCTTTGCTGTATGGCTGTGAATCTTGGAATTTAAATGAAAAAAATTAGAAAGAAATTGGAAGCAACAGAGATGTGGTGTCTGAGACGAATGTTGCGAATACCTTGGGCTGCCAGATTAACTAACCACGACTGACTGAAAGAGGCTAATGAAACTAGAACATCATATTCAACAATAAGAATGAGACAAAGTTTTCTTTGATAATATGAGAGGAGAGGCATTGGAGAACATCGTGACAAATGGAAAGATGAAAGGGAAGAGAGGCAGCGGCAGACCAAGAGAAATTATGCTGGATGGACTGACCATATCTCAATGGTTTGATACGAATTCTGTCCGTATTTCATAGTTGTTTGGTTCATATGTATGATAGATACGACCAATGAAGACACTTGTTTTGGAGTGTCTAGTTGGTCGTGCGTCGAAGTACACTTGTTCCTGCAGCGAGGCGCCGTCGTCATTTGGAGGCGACAGGTTCGATCCCGGTCGGTAACTATTATAGCTTTCAAATTTTGTTGTCTAGTGCGTCTTCTAATCTCTGTTTCCTTCTTCTTCTTCTGTGAGCGCCAAATAATACTATGCGTGTCTATTTGTGTAATCGTCTAGTTAGTTAGTTAGTTAGTCGACAGATCATCCTCATTGTACATCGAACCATTCAGTTCATAAGTGCTCGGATCCCCTCCTCAGCAAATCCCGCAGCGTGTAGCGGCTAACGACGCCAGTTCTGTGTTGGTTTATCAATCTTATTTGGCTTCCTGCGTAGTGTTCTTGTTTGGCCACCCCTCTTTTAATTTGCTGCTCTCGCAGTCTGGCCATTGTTGTAGATTCACAGTCATCACTTGGTTCTCGCAAAAGTCTTACTTCTCGTAGAGCATTCAGAATGTCAGCCTGGTCCATGGCGCGTCCGCCCTCCACAGTAGCCTCACCTGCGAGCTTGTCAGCCCGCTCATTTCCTTGTACTCCCGCATGCCCTGGCACGAAGATGAAACTAATCTTTGCCAGCCGAGACCGCTCCAGGGGCAGCAACGATTCTCTTCGGATCGACCCCTCCTCTATCCTCTTGATCATGTTCATTGAGTCGCTAAGGAAACAGGCCCTAGTGAATGTCTGTGTCTCGAGCCATGTTATTGCTTTACTTACTGCCATGTCTTCCATGGTCAGGCTACTTGTGGTTTCAGTGAAAGCACCAGAGTCCTCCTTCACAATTCTCCCTTCGGCCCGAGCTGTAAAGGCCCACGAGCTTCTCACATGTCGGACGGCCGACCCATCTTTGTAGATGACCGCATCACCGTCTAGCGAATTCTCGAAAATCAACGCTTGTACTTCAGCCTCCACAGCAGCCGGATTTTCTTGTCTGCATTTTCTATCTAGTTGGATGCAAACTGAAAAGGATGTGCAGAAGTCTGTTGGCACTTGCACCCACTCCTCGCCAGGTTCTAAGTCCTCAAATGAACACATCTGTGTAATCGTCTTAGTGGCCTCAACGGTTCTCCCCATTTATTTCTGACTGAGACTGTGGCATGGAGGGATATCATCAGCAGAGTTGATCCAGGACACTTGTCACTGAATCAGCGACTCTCGAGTCTGCTGAATCACATTCAAGCAGTAGTTTCCGCTGTAACATTGCATACAAGGGATAATACTGATATTCTCTGATGATTAATCATAAATCATATTTATATTTATATATTTATATTATAATTATTACATTGATATACCTATTTTATACTAACTAGTATGTCTTTCTGTCGGCTAGTGTGCATTCTGCTGGAGTAAGGAATCTCCCTTGTGCTCTCCTTCACTGAACGAAACTGAACGATGTATGCGTTACGTCAAAGTTAATAAGTTATGATAATAACAATTGTCACTTGCGTTTTGGTCAAGGAAGAGAACAGTTGGACTGTGGTTTCTGTGATAACCAAGAATGTCTAGGTCCGATAGGGGACAGAGAAGAGGACAGACGATAGAGATAGGGACATGGGGTGAGTACGGGGGAAGGAGAATAGCCTAGATGCTGAAGACAGGACTGTATCCGTGAAAGACAGTGTCACCTTGAATAGAAGTACGCAATACGCCTAGCCTCAACCAGGCGTATGCGGGACACCTAACTTCCCACGGGCTGCACGAGGGGGAGATACCTCGTGACCACCGGGCAGTCGAGGTGAAGCCAGACGGGGTTTGGACATGACAGAGAGAGGATGCATGACTGAGAGTGTGACAGGATAGACTATACCTAGGACTTCAGGGCCATTGAATAGCTGAGCCGTTTGACTTGTGCTTGTGTGTGTGGCTGTGCTACGAGAGCGTAGTGGCGTGTATCGTAATGTAGCGCATTGTTACATTATTGCTACATTATTAAATAGTGCGAGAACGAACGTTGTAACGATGGTTGAGACATTATTGTATGATTATATCATGAAGTAATAAATAATATCTCATTAACCCATGTGTTTATGTCTCATCTATGCTCATACTATCTAACTGTCTTGCACCCTTCACCTTCTAATATCCCCTAGACGCTGACAAAGAACATCCTTTCTCTTGGAGATTGATCAATTCCAATTTTGGACTTTTGTTCTCTTAGCAAAGAC
>JACEFZ010009120.1:87500-109962 GCA_014155875.1 Cepaea nemoralis
TAGAGAGAGAGATAGAGAGAGAGAGAGAGCGAGGGAGAGAGAAGAGAGAGAGAGAGAGAGCGAGGGAGAGAGAAGAGAGAGAGAGAGAGAGAGCGAGGGAGAGAGAAAGAGAGAGAGAGAGACACACACACGCACGCACGCACATACACACACACATAATCACATTCCTTCACACAGTCACTCAATCTAATGTAATATACACAAACTTCCACGCCTTTGGACACACGCATTAACAAATGTCATAAACATTCATACAAACATTTCACAATATATTATAACACATACACTGTGTAACGTAAAGTAGGTTAACGCAATTCAATAAGATAATATTACCCCCAAAAATGATATAACCTCGATGAAATCATTGCATGTAAACGCCTTTAATAATGTACGAGTGAAAAGCAAGTGACAGTAAAAATGATCATAGATATTGAATAGCATATTATATAACATGCATTCGTACAACTCTCTCTCTCTCTCTCTCTCTCTCTCTCTCTCTCTCTCTCTCTCTCTCTCTCTCTCTCTCTCTCTCTCTCTCTCTCTCTCTCTCTCTCTCTCTCACTCTCTCACTCTCCCAAAAACACAGACACATACTCCCACCCAACCACGCACACCCACCCACACCGAACCTTACACACAATCACAACACCCATACCACCCCAACCCACACACCCACGCTTACCCACCCACCCACACCCACATATACACACGTTCAACACTTTTTTCTCACTCACACTGACATTCACTAGCACACACACACACACACATACACACACATCCACTTGCCTACCCACTCGCCAACAAACACACCACTCACCCCACAGCTCACCCACACATCTACACCCACTCACTACAAACAAACACCACCCCACCTTACACCTACACACACCAATTTTCACCCTCCACACCCATACGTCTCACACCCACACCCAGTAACCCACACCCAATCTACATGCAACCACACACACTCACACTTCACCCTAACCTACCCACACACACAGACACATCCACCCACATACAAATATACGTTCAACTTTCTGTTCTCATTCACAATAACACACACACACACACACACCCATACACACATCCACACCTATACCCACGACACAGATACCCACTCAAACACCCACACACACCCACCCACCCACTCACACCACTATAACCCCTAAAGTTATAATATGTGAAAATTATGATAATATGAAAGATAAGGATACACACAAAATATGGAATAGCATATGCGTTCATCTCTCTTTTCTCACACACTCACACACAGAGACACCCACACGCCCACTCATCCACACCCACCTACCCACACACAAACACACAGACTCGTCAATTCAAACCACATCACCCACACCACATACACACAAACACACATAGCCACACCCACACCCAGCCACACACACAGACAGTCACACCCACCTACACACCCCATCCACTCACATCTCCACACCCATCCATACCCATCCAACCATTACCCACCCAATCACTCCCACCCACAAAGACACATACACACACACACAGCCACCCAAACACACACGCTCAACTCTCTTTTCTAATTGTCAGCGTCCCATGGAGTGTGAGAAAGAACAGAGGACAAGGACAGGACATAGGTAGAGCATGGCTAGAGTAGGACAGGACTGTATACCTAGCGGGAGACAGGACCTAGGGTTAGAGACTGGACATGTCCTTGTCCGACAGCCCAACCTTGGACTAGACGACCTGAGACATCAACTATCAATAGACGACCTGAAACATTAGCTTTCAATAGACGACCTGAGACATCAGCTATCTATCAATAGACGACCTGAGACATCAGCTATCTATCAATAGATGACCTGAGACATCAGCTATCTATCAATAGATGACCTGAGACATCAGCTATCAATAGATGACCTGAGACATCAACTATCAATAGACGACCTGAGACACCAACTATCAATAGACGACCTGAGACATCAACTATCAATCAATAGACGACCTGAGACATCAACTATCTATCAATAGACGACCTGAGACATCAGCTATCTATCAATAGATGACCTGAGACATCAGCTATCTATCAATAGATGACCTGAGACATCAGCTATCTATCAATAGATGACCTGAGACATCAACTATCAATAGATGACCTGAGACATCAGCTATCAATAGATGACCTGAGACATCAGCTATCAATAGATGACCTGAGACATCAGCTATCAATAGATGACCTGAGACATCAACTATCTATCAATAGATGACCTGAGACATCAGCTATCTATCAATAGACGACCTGAGACATCAGTTATCAATAGACGACCTGAGACATCATCTATCTATCAATAGATGACCTGAGACATCAGCTATCAATAGACGACCTGAGACATCAGCTATCTATCAATAGACGACCTGAGACATCAGCTATCTATCAATAGACGACCTGAGACATCAGCTATCTATCAATAGACGACCTGAGACATCAGCTATCTATCAATAGAAGACCTGAGACATCAGTTATCAATAGACGACCTGAGACATCAGCTATCTATCAATAGACGACCTGAGACATCAGTTATCAATAGACGACCTGAAACATCAGCTATCTATCAATAGACGACCTGAGACATCAGCTATCTATCAATAAATGACCTGAGACATCAGCTATCTATCAATAGATGACCTGAGACATCAGCTATCAATAGACGACCTGAGACATCAGCTATCAATAGACGACCTGAGACATCAGATATCTATCAATAGATGACCTGAGACATCAGCTATCTATCAATAGACGAGCTGAGACATCAGCTATCAATAGACGACCTGAGACATCAGCTATCTATCAATAGACGACCTGAGACATCAGCTATCTATCAATAGATGACCTGAGACATCAGCTATCAATAGACGACCTGAGACATCAGCTATCTATCAATAGACGACCTGAGACATCAGCTATCTATCAATAGACGACCTGAGACATCAGCTATCTATCAATAGACGACCTGAGACATCAGCTATCTATCAATAGACGACCTGAGACATCAGCTATCTATCAATAGATGACCTGAGACATCAGCTATCAATAGACGACCTGAGACATCAGCTATCTATCAATAGACGACCTGAGACATCAGCTATCAATAGACGACCTGAGACATCAGCTATCAATAGACGACCTGAGACATCAGCTATCTATCAATAGATGACCTGAGACATCAGCTATCTATCAATAGATGACCTGAGACATCAGCTATCAATAGACGACCTGAGACATCAGCTATCTATCAATAGACGACCTGAGACATCAGATATCAATAGACGACCTGAGACATCAGCTATCTATCAATAGATGACCTGAGACATCAGCTATCTATCAATAGATGACCTGAGACATCAGCTATCAATAGACGACCTGAGACATCAGCTATCAATAGACGACCTGAGACATCAGCTATCTATCAATAGATGACCTGAGACATCAGCTATCTATCAATAGACGACCTGAGACATCAGCTATCAATAGACGACCTGAGACATCAGCTATCTATCAATAGACGACCTGAGACATCAGCTATCAATAGACGACCTGAGACATCAGCTATCTATCAATAGACGACCTGAGACATCAGCTATCTATCAATAGACGACCTGAGACATCAGCTATCAATAGACGGCCTGAGACATCAGCTATCTATCAATAGACGACCTGAGACATCAGCTATCAATAGACGACCTGAGACATCAGCTATCTATCAATAGACGACCTGGGACATCAGCTATCTATCAATAGACGACCTGAGACATCAGCTATCTATCAATAGACGACCTGAGACATCAGCTATCTATCAATAGGCGACCTGAGACATCAGCTATCAATAGACGACCTGAGACATCAGCTATCAATAGACGACCTGAGACATCAGCTATCAATAGACGGCCTGAGACATCAGCTATCAATAGACGACCTGAGACATCAGCTATCTATCAATAGATGACCTGAGACATCAGCTATCAATAGACGACCTGAGACATCAGCTATCTATCAATAGACGACCTGAGACATCAGCTATCTATCAATAGATGACCTGAGACATCAGCTATCAATAGACGACCTGAGACATCAGCTATCAATAGACGACCTGAGACATCAGCTATCTATCAATAGACGACCTGAGACATCAGCTATCAATAGACGACCTGTGACATCAGCTATCAATAGACGACCTGAGACATCAGCTATCTATCAATAGACGACCTGAGACATCAGCGATCAATAGACGACCTGAGACATCAGCTATCTATCAATAGACGACCTAAGACATCAGCTATCTATCAATAGACGACCTGAGACATCAGCTATCAATAGACGACCTGAGACATCAGCTATCAATAGACGACATGAGACATCAGCTATCAATATACGGCCTGAGACATCAGCTATCAATAGACGACCTGAGACATCAGCTATCTATCAATAGATGACCTGAGACATCAGCTATCAATAGACGACCTGAGACATCAGCTATCTATCAATAGACGACCTGAGACATCAGCTATCTATCAATAGATGACCTGAGACATCAGCTATCAATAGACGACCTGAGACATCAGCTATCAATAGATGACCTGAGACATCAGCTATCAATAGACGACATGAGACATCAGCTATCAATAGACGACCTGAGACATCAGCTATCAATAGACGACCTGAGGACATCAGCTATCTATCAATAGACGACCTGAGACATCAGCTATCTATCAATAGACGACCTGAGACATCAGCTATCAATAGACGACCTGAGACATCAGCTATCAATAGACGACATGAGACATCAGCTATCAATAGACGGCCTGAGACATCAGCTATCAATAGACGACCTGAGACATCAGCTATCTATCAATAGATGACCTGAGACATCAGCTATCAATAGACGACCTGAGACATCAGCTATCTATCAATAGACGACCTGAGACATCAGCTATCAATAGACGACCTGAGACATCAGCTATCTATCAATAGATGACCTGAGACATCAGCTATCTATCAATAGACGACCTGGGACATCAGCTATCTATCAATAGATGACCTGAGACATCAGCTATCAATAGACGACCTGAGACATCAGCTATCAATAGATGACCTGAGACATCATCTATCAATAGACGACCTGAGACATCAGCTATCTATCAATAGATGACCTGAGACATCAGCTATCTATCAATAGATGACCTGAGACATCAGTTATCTATCAATAGATGACCTGAGACATCAGCTATCTATCAATAGACGACCTGAGACATCAGCTATCTATCAATAGATGACCTGAGACATTAGCTATCAATAGACGACCTGAGACATCAGCTATCAATAGATGACCTGAGACATCAGCTATCAATAGACGACATGAGACATCAGCTATCTATCAATAGATGACCTGAGACATCAGCTATCAATAGACGACCTGAGACATCAGCTATCAATAGATGACCTGAGACATCAGTTATCAATAGACGACCTGAGACATCAGCTATCTATCAATAGATGACCTGAGACATCAGCTATCTATCAATAGATGACCTGAGACATCAGCTATCTATCAATAGATGACCTGAGACATCAACTATCAATAGATGACCTGAGACATCAGCTATCAATAGATGACCTGAGACATCAGCTATCAATAGATGACCTGAGACATCAGCTATCAATAGAGACCTGAGACATCACTATCTATCAATAGATGACCTGAGACATCAGCTATCTATCAATAGACGACCTGAGACATCAGCTATCAATAGACGACCTGAGACATCAGCTATCTATCAATAGATGACCTGAGACATCAGCTATCAATAGACGACCTGAGACATCAGCTATCTATCAATAGACGACCTGAGACATCAGCTATCAATAGACGACCTGAGACATCAGCATCTATCAATAGACGACCTGAGACAATCAGCTATCTATCAATAGACGACCTGAGACATCAGCTATCTATCAATAGATGACCTGAGACATCAGCTATCAATAGACGACCTGAGACATCAGCTATCAATAGATGACCTGAGACATCATCTATCAATAGACGACCTGAGACATCAGCTATCTATCAATAGATGACCTGAGACATCAGCTATCTATCAATAGATGACCTGAGACATCAGTTATCTATCAATAGATGACCTGAGACATCAGCTATCTATCAATAGACGACCTGAGACATCAGCTATCTATCAATAGATGACCTGAGACATCAGCTATCAATAGACGACCTGAGACATCAGCTATCAATAGACGACCTGAGACATCAGCTATCAATAGACGACATGAGACATCAGCTATCTGTCAATAGATGACCTGAGACATCAGCTATCAATAGACGACCTGAGACATCAGCTATCAATAGATGACCTGAGACATCAGTTATCAATAGATGACCTGAGACATCAGCTATCTATCAATAGATGACCTGAGACATCAGCTATCTATCAATAGATGACCTGAGACATCAGCTATCTATCAATAGACGACCTGAGACATCAGCTATCTATCAATAGATGACCTGAGACATCAGCTATCAATAGACGACCTGAGACATCAGCTATCAATAGATGACCTGAGACATCAGCTATCAATAGACGACATGAGACATCAGCTATCAATAGACGACCTGAGACATCAGCTATCTATCAATAGACGACCTGAGACATCAGCTATCAATAGATGACCTGAGACATCAGCTATCTATCAATAGACGGCCTGAGACATCAGCTATCTATCAATAGACGACCTGAGACATCAGCTATCTATCAATAGACGACCTGAGACATCAGCTATCAATAGACGACCTGAGACATCAGCTATCTATCAATAGACGACCTGAGACATCAGCTATCTATCAATAGACGACCTGAGACATCAGCTATCAATAGACGACCTGAGACATCAGCTATCAATAGACGACATGAGACATCAGCTATCAATAGACGGCCTGAGACATCAGCTATCAATAGACGACCTGAGACATCAGCTATCTATCAATAGATGACCTGAGACATCAGCTATCAATAGACGACCTGAGACATCAGCTATCTATCAATAGACGACCTGAGACATCAGCTATCTATCAATAGATGACCTGAGACATCAGCTATCAATAGACGACCTGAGACATCAGCTATCAATAGATGACCTGAGACATCAGCTATCAATAGACGACATGAGACATCAGCTATCAATAGACGACCTGAGACATCAGCTATAATAGACGACCTGAGGACATCAGCTATCTAGTCAATAGAGACTGACATCGTGAGACCTGAATCAGCTATCAATAGACTGACCTGAGACATCAGCTATCAATAGACTGACCTGAGACATCAGCTATCTATCAATAGACTGACCTGAGACATCAGCTATCTATCAATAGATGACCTGAGACATCAGCTATCTATCAATAGACGACCTGAGACATCAGCTATCTATCAATAGATCGACCTGAGACATCAGCTATCAATAGACGACCTGAGACATCAGCTATCAATAGACGACCTGAGACATCAGCTATCAATAGACGACATGAGACATCAGCTATCAATAGACGACCTGAGACATCAGCTATCTATCAATAGACGACCTGAGACATCAGCTATCTATCAATAGACTGACCTGAGACATCAGCTATCAATAGACGACCTGAGACATCAGCTATCTATCAATAGACGACCTGAGACATCAGCTATCTATCAATAGACGACCTGAGACATCAGCTATCAATAGACGACCTGAGACATCAGCTATCTATCAATAGACGACCTGAGACATCAGCTATCTATCAATAGACGACCTGAGACATCAGCTATCAATAGACGACCTGAGACATCAGCTATCAATAGACGACATGAGACATCAGCTATCAATAGACGGACCTGAGACATCAATCTATCAATAGACGACCTGAGACATCAGCTATCTATCAATAGATGACCTGAGACATCAGCTATCAATAGACGACCTGAGACATCAGCTATCTATCAATAGACGACCTGAGACATCAGCTATCTATCAATAGATGACCTGAGACATCAGCTATCAATAGACGACCTGAGACATCAGCTATCAATAGACTGACCTGAGACATCAGCTATCTATCAATAGACGACATGAGACATCAGCTATCAATAGACGACCTGAGACATCAGCTATTAATAGACGACCTGGGACATCAGCTATCTATCAATAGACGACCTGAGACATCAGCTATCAATAGACGACCTGAGACATTCAGCTATCAATAGACAGACCTGAGACATCAGCTATCTATCAATAGACGACCTGAGACATCAGCTATCTATCAATAGATGACCTGAGACATCAGCTATCTATCAATAGATGACCTGAGACATCAGTTATCTATCAATAGATGACCTGAGACATCAGCTATCTATCAATAGACGACCTGAGACATCAGCTATCTATCAATAGATGACCTGAGACATTAGCTATCAATAGACGACCTGAGACATCAGCTATCAATAGATGACCTGAGACATCAGCTATCAATAGACGACATGAGACATCAGCTATCTGTCAATAGATGACCTGAGACATCAGCTATCAATAGACGACCTGAGACATCAGCTATCAATAGATGACCTGAGACATCAGTTATCAATAGATGACCTGAGACATCAGCTATCTATCAATAGATGACCTGAGACATCAGCTATCTATCAATAGATGACCTGAGACATCAGCTATCTATCAATAGACGACCTGAGACATCAGCTATCTATCAATAGATGACCTGAGACATCAGCTATCAATAGACGACCTGAGACATCAGCTATCAATAGATGACCTGAGACATCAGCTATCAATAGACGACATGAGACATCAGCTATCAATAGACGACCTGAGACATCAGCTATCTATCAATAGACGACCTGAGACATCAGCTATCAATAGATGACCTGAGACATCAGCTATCTATCAATAGACGGCCTGAGACATCAGCTATCTATCAATAGACGACCTGAGACATCAGCTATCTATCAATAGACGGCCTGAGACATCAGCTATCTATCAATAGACGACCTGAGACATCAGCTATCAATAGACGACCTGAGACATCAGCTATCTATAGACGGCTGAGGTACAGGACTACACCAAAATACCGAGACACCCGACTTAGCACGGATGACACGATGACCAAAACGCCACGTGACCACAGACCACGGTAGGAAAGGGCAGACTGGACTTGACGGTGGTTGAGAGAGGAGTGTTTTCGGATAACCGAGAGAGCGTGTGCTGAGTGCCTCATATAAGATTTACTATTGTATGTGAGAGTGCTGATAGCAGATAGCCTGTGCGCTGATATGTGTGCAATGGTTTGTGATACGAGAACGCATGGGTGCTTGAATGATTGTATGAATCTCACCAGAGTTGCTAGCGCGTGATAATAATATGCTTACTTGTAAATAAATGTCTCACACTCCATGGGACGATGACACTAATTCACATTCGCACTTACACGCATCTACCCGCACACCTGCCTACCCACACCCAACCAACCATTCACCCACAGACACAACACCCCCTCCGCCACACACATACTAGCATCCACACCCATACACTCACAAAAACACCCAAATCCACACACCCACCCACCAACATACACGAATAACCTCTCCCACACCAACTCACCCACACCCACACTCATACCCACCCACCCTTACCCACCACTGACACAACCACCCACCCTTACGCACCACACACACAAACACACTCACCCATCAACACACACACACACACACAGACACACACACGTTCAAGTCTCTTTACTCACTCACACTCACACACACCCACTGCGAACTCACACTCATTCACCCACAGATACCCCGACACCCACCAACCCACACCCACCCACAACCATTCACACATACCAACCCACAAACACACCCCCATTCGCGTATCCACCCACACACACACACCCATCCCACACCTACACCAATCAATACATCCACCCGCACATACCCACATCCACCCATACACGCATACCCTCCCAGACACGCACATCCACCCCTCACTGTTTTTTTTCCCTATGTGAATGTAACATGCACAATTGATGAACGAAAGATGAGTGATTGGAATGTAAGACGGGTCTGTGTGCTCAATTTGTGACCCTCTGAATATAAAGTTTGTTCATTCTTCCATTCGTTCGTTCACTCCATCTTCACAGTTTTAATATTGTACATGTGAAAATCAGGATAAAATTAAAGATAATGATACACAAAAACTATGGAAAAGCATGTGGCATATATACGCTCAACTTTCTTGTCTCACTCACACATGCACCCACCCACACCCACACACACCAGCCGAACCACCTCACACCCACCCAACCACCTACCCAACCATCCATACACCCGGCCAGCCACACACACCCACACACACACACCCATCCACACACCCTTACCCACCCAGTTACACACCAACCCACCCTCTACCATCTACCCACCCACCCACACTGACACACCTACACTCACTCACAAGAGAAAGAGAATATATGTATGTGTATATGTTTGTTAGTTTGCTTGGGATTGTGTGTGAGTATATGTGTATGTGAGGGAGGTGTATGTGTGTGTTATTGTGTGGGTGTATAACTATAACTAATACCACAATGTAATATACATGTAAATGGGCATATTCTTAAACAAGTGAATCGGTACAGTTATCTCGGAACAGTCATAACATATTTTTAACAATCTTAACAAGCTTTTTTAAAGTCCATAAACATCGTTGCACATAGAGTATTGTTGTTAATATTTGTTGTTAATATTTTTATGCCAGTTTTCTATCATGTTTGTTAGGGCCGTATGACAGGAATATTTTGGCCGAAATCCTGACTGATTGTCAGCTATTAGTTTGTGGCGAACTAAGTGCTCTAGTGTTTTGTGGATGTGATTTTCTAGCGGTTTGGATGAAGGAAATTGATATGGAAATTGAAAAGAAAGGATATGGAAATTGGCCTATAATTACTCATGATGCAATCGTCTAATGAACCAGCTTTTAAATGAGGATACACTTTAGCGATGTTAAAGGCTGATGGGAAATGAAAACCAGGTAGATGGCAATTCTGTTTCTGGGGCAATCAGATGTGTATGCCGATCTAATTAACAAACTGCTTGGGACGATTTCTAGTGTACATAGTGATTATATGGCCAGCAGAGGATCATTTGAAAATTCAAGAGGCGCAATGGCATACACAGTGTTAGTAGGCACGGCGAAGGAGCGAGTTAGGACAAGTTTGGGGCTAAAAAATAGTAATAAACACAATATTTATTCTCTATAAAATGTGTTTTAGTATGCATTTTGGAGTATCTAGAACGAATTAATTGGATTTACATTGATTCATATGGGAATCGTCGCCTCGGTTTTCGTCGGTTTCGGATTTCACCGATTGTCTTCGGATGGATTATCGACGAAAACAGAGGTTTGACTTTACTTTTCGAAAACATTAATTAAGAGGGCGGTTGCCAAGCAGACAGATGTTTATAAGTGTTTTATAGACATTCCTTCACTGATTTTGCTTGGTAGTTAGCTATCCCTACTACCAGTATCCCTCGCCATCAGACGAACCTTCTTGGACTTCTGAGGTGCTTGTAATTTACTCCTCCAAGTCAAGGACGAGAAGTAAACATTTAATTCTAACTGACTCACGCCTGGAAAGAACCAACAACCCGAGGTCAGAAGAGACATTTTTAAGATAGTTAAACCTCTCGGTTACGCTGACCTTCACAATCTAAACATGATATCAGGAAATGTCTAGGGAAGTGAAGGCAGCTAGTGTGATTTTGATCATCATCATCATCATCATCATAATCATCATCATCATCATCATCATGCTCCATGCCGATAAGCTTGGGCGGTCATGTTTTGCCATCTCACACGGTCACCAGAATCGTGGATC
This sequence comes from Cepaea nemoralis, assembly GCA_014155875.1. Lineage (NCBI taxonomy): Eukaryota > Metazoa > Mollusca > Gastropoda > Stylommatophora > Helicidae > Cepaea > Cepaea nemoralis. The sequence goes on from JACEFZ010009120.1 coordinate 99,461, forward strand.
AGCTCCGTGTTCTTGTCTTGACCATACCACGTAGCCAAGCCGTCCAGGTATTTACTTCTGCCTTCCCCTTGTTCTTTTCCCCCCAATCTTGCCAGTTGTCATCAAGTTCTCCAATTTATTTCTTCTAATAGCATGTTCAAAAACTTTTCACTCTCTACGTCTAATTTCTCAAATCATTTTGCAGTCTTTATTTGTTTCTTGTAGGACTTGCTCATTGGTTTTTCACAGAGTGTTGACTTTCGTCTAGACAATTATGGGTCTATCACCATATAACCTTATGACCTTAAAGATTGTGAAATTTACCTTTGATTTACTTTATATCATGAAGTTAATCCACAGATACATTGCGGAAAGCCTGAACATAACTTTGTATAACGCCAAAAGCCGACAGATATGTCTCAACATCGTGACGGTAGGCAGCGGATCACTTCATAATGACAATCATCATCACGTGCCGTGCCGGTAAACGTCGGCTGCCATGTTTCGCCATCTCACACGATCATCTCTTGTGTTTTTGTTTCGATTTTACCGTGTAGTCAAACCATCTAGATATTTACCTCTCTGCCTTTCCCTTGTTCTTTACCCCTCAATCTTGCCAATTGTCACCAAGTTATCCAGTCTATTTCTTATCATAATGTGCCCAAAACATAGTGACAGAATGGTGACAATGGCTACGGCCATCTGCCGATATAGTACCTACCAAGAAGGACAGCACAGGCAGACAAGCTTCTGTACAGACATATACAATGAGTGGAGATCGGTGTGGCCGAATTAATAAGAGCACTCGCTCCTACACTTTCGGTGTGAAGATACTGTGGACTTCTTCATCAGTCAGTTGGACTAAAATGTTGACTTCTCATTCTTCACTTGGAGAAGTAAATTACAAGTACCTCTGAAGTCACAAGGGGCTCGCCTGATGGCCAGGGATAATAGGGAAAGCTAATCCACACGCAAATATACCAGTCCAACAAAATATAAGTAGTAGCGTGTTCAAGGACTACGCCTGAGTTGAAAGCGAGCGAACGCAAAAACATAAGCAACAATGTCGGTCTGATTAGTCACATTCGCGAAGTGATCAAGCCGTTTGCCTCGGACTCCGAAGGTTGTGGGTTCAATTCCAGGCCGCGTCTTCGGTTCACGAGTGCATTTTTTCGGAGACTCCTGAGGGTCGTCGCTGGAGCTACGAAGTTCGTGCCTTGTTTTCGGCATCTCGCGCTGCGGAAAGAGACTGAGCCATATGGGATAACAACCCGCTGCAATGAAGTCGTCCCTGTCGACTTTTAAGCCATTGACATGGATTGTAGTTAGTATGCCTTTTTTTTCACAAGTGCAAAATGGTCGTTGCGGCTAAAGCCTTCGTCAGCACACAAACATCAAACATACACGGATACACCTACACGGAAACATCGACATGAAAATATATATAAAGGCTTCTTATCGGTAGTGAAGAGCTGTCTGGTTGTGGACTCGACATGTATGTAGCACGCGCCAAGTATGTAGGTAGAAGAGAACATGATGGGAATGTGTGTAGAGCCAGAATAAGGTATTCGAATATATTATAGGTGTGGTTGGGAGTGGGGTGAGGGTCAATCGCAAAACCTCACGGATAGTCAAAGCAAAGTGAAAGAAGCCGAAAGGGAGTGGTTTAGGTGACAGGCGTCCAGGTAAACCACCAGTGATATGTATACATGACATGAGCAAAAATGCAAGGAAGGTGGGGGTATTGCTAGGGTTGACAGATACGCGGGCACCAAAAGGAGGACATAATAAAAACAGAAGGAGGACAAAGGAGTGCATAATAAGACGAAAAGGAGGACAAAGGAGGACATATTGAATGTTTCATTTAAATCGTTCCAGATTAAACCCACAATCAGTACAATTTTATTACAATAGCTGCCAATAAATTTTTTATCATAGCAGGTGGTTGATTTACAGAAAGAAAATATTCTTTCAAAGCAGTAAACAGCCTCAACAGCCTCTCAACAGCTGGAAACAAACTGAGCCATCTAGTATTAGAGTGATAGAGTAGTTGCTGATAGTTAATGTTGACATAGTCACAAGAATCCTTTAAAGTTTCTGTTCCGACAGTGTATATAGAAAAGTAATTGAATATCTTCAAGACAATAGATTCAATGTCAATCTGCATTAAATCTGCGCCGTGTTGGACGCAGTTGTGCAGAACATAAGCAGAACATCCAGCGCCTACTAATGGCTTGCTCAAGGCTTCCTTCAAATGCGAGAACACATTTCTATCTTCTCTTCTTTTTATGCCTTCAAAATTCACATTGGCATTGTCAGCAGCAAAAGCATCAAATTTGGAGTACAAATCATGTTTTTGGAGTGTTCTCAAATTATACTGTGATATAGTTTCTGAGGTGTCATTTGGTGTGTTGTCTAACTCGAGAATCTTAGTTTGGATTCCACATGCTTTCCAGTCAAAGTACTGAACAACAATCGGAAATATTTTCTGCGAACCGTGACTGCTAACATCTGTCGAAAGACCGAAACATGAAATACCACTTATCCAATTCATCAGCAGTGTGGGGGACAATCACCTGGTTTATTATTGCTTCAGTCTTTGTTTTTGCACAAGCAATATCTTTAGCACTTTCTGAATCTTCAAATAATGTGTGCATCAAACCACCTATGCAGGTCATCGAGTTGTAAGACTGATGATGACAAACTGTATGAAATGCCAAAGTTGCTTCAGCCGCACGCGCTTTCAGCAACACATTTGAGTACTGAGGATGAAAAAAAGACGTCAATGTGCAAGATGACGCGGATACTTTGATTAGGTTTCTATGTCTCTCACTGTCAACATGGCGCTCCAAGTCAGTAGTTCCTTTGTTGGCAACGGACAAGTAACTATCGCAAATCGTACACTTTGCCTCATTCTCGTTGCGTCCTTCAACGAAGCATGGAAACTTATTTTTCATAGTGTTCGAGAATTTGCATTTTCTCATTTTCATAAACATAGACGGCAAAAATTACAAATTAAAAAAACCAATTTTAAGTGGCGCCTCTGCTACCGGAACCGGAAATAACATTAACATTTTGACCATAGGGACTACAGCATTGTCAATGTTGCCGAATAGAGCAACAGTTGGATTCAAATTATACAAATAATTGGTGTTTCACATTCGGTATAAATAGGAAAATTAAATAAATATTATTAAGCAATGGGTTTTAATAAAGAATGAAACACACGGTAGAGTGTAGATACATTGTAAGTTGTAACAACAATATATAAAAAAATTATAACATAAAATATTTAAAAAACCGGACATTTTAAAGGATTTTAGCTTTGCCTGCCGGACGGAGGAAATTAGGCTAAAAAGGAGGACATGTCCTCTCTTTGCCGGATGTCTGGCAACCCTAGGTATTGCGAACAATTAAGAGACACAGATTTACAGATATCTATATAGAAAATTATAGTGAGTCAGGTCTTAGATATGACAGTAGACGGTACTACCTGCTTTCTGTTAGCGCAGAATGTTGGGTAACGTTCACCAAACCCGACATCCCGCATTGTGCCAACGGCTTCGGGCGGGGGAGCGCGATTGGGAGGGCATAAGCCTTATTTATCCTAGTGCAACGAAATGCAACCTAAAGACTAAATGTCATGGCGAGACAGACCAGACCCTAAATCTTTGTCATCAGGTCTAGGATGGAACTCTGGCAGGCGAACAGTTAGAGAATTACTTTGCTGACCCGGCAGCTTATTCAGCTTGTCTTCTGCCAGGTGTACTGGTTTTACCTGTCTTCTGCCAGGTGTACTGGTTTTACCTGTCTTCTGCCAGGTGTACTGGTTTTACCTGTCTTCTGCCAGGTGTACTGGTTGTACCTGTCTTCTGCCAGGTGTACTGGTTTTACCTGTCTTCTGCCAGGTGTACTGGTTTTACCTGTCTTCTGAGTAAACTAGTTAGGCCTAGCCAGGGATCATGCTACATGGGCAACACGTGGTCCTTACAATTCAACCCATTATTTGTGCTAGGGAGACGTTTAACTCTATCCCTGGTCCCCGCCATTGGTTGTAGTTATTATGCCTTGTTGGAAGCACAATGTAACAAACTACCGTCCGTCAAGACGGCAAGATGCGAGTAGTAGTAGACAGCTACAGCAGTCGCAAGCCAACACTTTCATGTGTCTTCTTTAGCCAGATTTCTCCAGTAAATATGAGCAACCTATTTACAACACAAAACCGCCATACATAATGACATGTGTACGCATAAACGTATGAATATGAATTCCCGGCACGAGATGAAGATGGCTGAAAATGCTAATACTGTCATATTTACCTGTCATATTTACCTGTCCCCGACATCAGGCAGTAGCAGAGATGATTCAAGGTGTGTTGGAAGTGTTTAGTCACAGACAGGTTGTGTCAACGATGAAGTTGAGGAGTATTGTGATTTCTGCCAGTCTTGTGCTGATCCATGTGATTGGAGCATGTAGTATGTGTAGGTAATATGTGATTGTGTGAATGTTTGTGTGTCTAACTATATACGTATCTGATTCTGTACTTGTAGCACTACGACATTTGTGGAGGTCAACCCAATTTATTCTTTTGGTGAATATAAACACAGAACCCACAAGTAATAGTTTGCACAAATTACTTCCTGGCATGTTTCGCTGCATCTCGTCAGGTGTACACTGTAGAATTATATGTCACATGGAGTGAATAGATAGATCAGCCGAAGTATCATTCACCCATTCACTTTGTATGATATATAACTCTGCAGTATGCATCCGACGAGGTGCAAGGAAATGTGACAGGCAATAAATTGCGCAACCTAATGTTTGTGGTTTTTGCGTTTAAATGTGCGAAGTCACAAAGAAATTAATCTTAGCACCAAACTTAGAATATTCAACTCTGGCGTTAAATCTGTACTAAGGTATGGATCAGAAAGAAGGAGAACAATTAACATGATTACTAATACTAATAAACTAAAGGAGATAAGGAACTTATGACAGGTCTAGTAAACCTTAATTTAAGGGAATTTACTTGATCATACAAACATGCTCATGAAACATGGAAGAAATTGAACGAACGGCGCTAGTAACAGACATTGGAACTTCAATAACTCCTCCTCTCTACGCCTAACGGCATAAGTGGACGACAACAACAACAACAACAACAACAACAACAACAACAACAACAACAACAACGACGACGACGACGACGACGACAACGACAAATAAACTACAAACATTGATTAGTTGGTCTCCATTAGGGTCAGTCCGTTTATACTTCTTAGTTTTCAACAAGCAATATGAAAATCCACTGATTGCTTGCTAGGCCAGTCGCAAGTTTAGGACACAAATCAGACTAAAGGGAGTATTCCTCCCTGGCGAGACAGAGCCCCGTTGGCCTATGACCTTGCGGTCATGGTTTCCCGGTCTATACCGCGTGAAAGTGGGGTTGACTTCTGTAGTCAGTCTGCGGGTCATCGGCAGGTTACTAATTTTCACTTTTCACCCCTGCTGGGAGAGGCTAGCCGATCCTAACCCTGCTGGCTGCAGGGCCATTCACAGTCCACATCTTGTAGACGGATGTAGATAGATTTGTTGGTAGCTGTGAAAAATAGAAGCAAAATGTCATGAGAGAATCACCAGTGTGGAATTCGTGGAGAGAACTAAACAAATATCAGTGAATCAAGAAGTAAAGAAACAATTATGTCGCCGAATAAGACATTTACTTAGAAACTCTGGAAATAGCATAACTAGAAAGACTGGAATCTGTTACACAAAAGAAAAAGAGGAAGGTCTAAAAACACACTGAGAAGAAGAGTAGAGACAGAAAGAATAAAAGTAAGTATGAGGAGGGCATGAACGGACCTACATCAGATAGCACCTTAAATATTAATCAGGGAACCCTTTGAGGCCACTAAGACGGTTCATAAATAAACAGATATGTATTCGTTTGCGCTCATAGATGTAGGGGAAATAAGCAGGGATTAGAGGACGCATTCGATAACGACAGGCGGAAAACGCCCGGAAGTCATGACCCTGACTGACCCCGAGGCCGTCAAGACGATAAAGTGGCCGAAATATTCGGTGAGGGGGGACCGCTTCTGGTGATCGGAAGCCTCCTGTCGTGCTTGCTCCGCGTGTAAGTTGTTACTATCATTTTATCCTGATGCTGATAGTAAAGCGCGTGGGAGAAATGCGAATACGAGGGTAAGTTAATAAGTAAGTCGCACATGGCTGTAGAAAAATAACTAAATATGATAACAACTTGAAACCAGTTTATTTTTATACATACATTGTCCCTTTAGTTCTCAACATAATTTCCACCAATATTGATGTATTTATCCCATCGTTTTATCAGTCCTCCCAAACCAGCTGCATAGAACTGCATGCTTTGTTTTCATTTACCTGCCATCCCACAGAACTGTGTGACTTACTTATTGACTCACCCTTATAACTTTTTCTACCCAGCTATGCACCGCTTTACGGGAAATCGCTACGGGCTAAGTCCACTGAAAACCCACCTTGGCGGGAGACATTTCGCGAGTGACGCCGAAGTTGAATGTGAAGTGAAAACGTGGTTTAGAAAACAGAGCACGCAGTTCTATGCAGCCGGTTTAGGAGGACTGATAAAACGATGGGATAAGTGCATCAATGGTGGTGGAAATTATGTTGAGAACTAAAGAGACAATGTATGTATAAAAATAAATTGGTTTTAAGTTGTTATCATATTTAGTTATTTTTCTACAACCATTTGGCACTTACTTATTAACTAACCCTCGTAGCATTGTGTTGATCAGACAGGTTTGTGTGACAAAACAATGGTAGCAAAAATACCAGTTGCCTGGTGTATTCATCAGATGGCTTGTGTCAGTACAGCGTAATAAAAGGGTCCATTTTGTCATTGTATTAAATTGATGATTTATTTTAACGAACAACGCAAGGAAGAAATCAAAGTGTCATTTCGCTTAGCAGATGGTTTGTGTGAAAGAACAAAGCAAGTAAGCAATCAAAGTGTCATTTCGTTAGACAGATGCTTTTTGTTGAAAAAAAAAACGCAAGGTAGAAATCAAAAGTGTGAAAGAACAGTAGGAATAAAAAGTCCAGTTCGCTTCTTATTAATAAGGTAGTTAGTGTGGAAAACAAAACAGCAGGAAACAAAAGTCTAGTTGTTATTTTGTTGATCGGGTAATTTATGAGTCTACTAACGGTAATCATGATTGGATGTATTAGCTTACTGGAAGAATAACAATTAAATCACACGTGATATTACATCGCTGTGTAGCGGACGTTGAGTGCAAGACAGAGACAATGTTTACAGAATGATCTGACCACACATCTCTTGCAGTCTTGCCTTGTACTGAATGATCTGACCACACATCTCTTGCAGTCTTGCCTTGTATTGAATGATCTGACCACACATCTCTTGCAATCTTGCCTTGTACTGAATGATCTGACCACACATCTCTTGCAGTCTTGCCTTGTATTGAATGATCTGACCACACATTTCTTGCAGTCTTGCCTTGTATTGAATGATCTGACCACACATCTCTTGCAGTCTTGCCTTGTATTGAATGATCTGACCACACATCTCTTGCAATCTTGCCTTGTACTGAATGATCTGACCACACATATCTTGCAGTCTTGCTTTGTATTGAATGTTCTGACCACACATCTCTTACAGTCGAGCCTTGTATTGAATGATCTGACCACACATCTCTTGCAGTCTTGCCTTGTACTGAATGATCTGACCACACATCTCTTGCAATCTGGCCTTGTACTGAATGATCTGACCACACATCTCTTGCAGTCTTGCCTTGTACTGAATGATCTGACCACACATCTCTTGCAATCTTGCCTTGTACTGAATGATCTGACCACACATCTCTTGCAGTCTTGCCTTGTATTGAATGATCTGACCACACATTTCTTGCAGTCTTGCCTTGTATTGAATGATCTGACCACACATCTCTTGCAGTCTTGCCTTGTATTAATGATCTGACCACACATCTCTTGCAATCTTGCCTTGTACTGAATGATCTGACCACACATATCTTGCAGTCTTGCTTTGTATTGAATGTTCTGACCACACATCTCTTACAGTCGAGCCTTGTATTGAATGATCTGACCACACATCTCTTGCAGTCTTGCCTTGTACTGAATGATCTGACCACACATCTCTTGCAGTCTTGCCTTGTACTGAATGATCTGACCACACATCTCTTGCAGTCTCTCCTTGTATTGATTGATCTGACCACACATCTCTTGCAGTCTTGCCTCTGATGCCGTGTGTGTTCCCGACCTGCGACCTGCCACCCTCAAACTGTAGGATCAAAAACGATGCTCTTGGATGTCCGACCTGCAACTTCGTCTGCGAGTACGGACCTTTTATTTGTCCGGAGATGATGTGTCCGAACTATTGCCCTGATGGGTAGGTTGAGTTATCTTCTTTTATTGCGCGTTCTGTCCAGCCTTAGATAAAGATATTGTGATGACATTTATTATCTAGTCTAGTGCCTTTCGGGTGAGTGAAACAGCAGTTTCACAATATCCTGGCATACAGAGGCTAGGATTAGAAATCAGTCGTTGGCGATATTTCAGTTCATTTCGTTTTCTGAAGCGTTGACAAGTCAGAAAGCAATAACAAACTACTGAACGTACAGTTGCCTAGTATATAAGTAGAACTAGATATTGTTTGTATTCATAAATGAAGAACAATTGTTCACGAACATAAATAGAACTAAATATTCTCTTGTATTCATAAATGAGAACAATTGCTTCACACACACAATAGGCAATAAATGCTGGGGTTGATTGCAACGTCCTGTGAAGGACATGCAACTAACTTCTATACTATTCAAAGAGTGATTTATTAGTGATTAGTGATTTGTGAAGATCATCATTATTGCACTCCGGACATTTCTTGAACACCGCCAGCGTGTATCCACTGATTTTACCAAGTCTGTGTTGATTAGCCAAAGGTCTTGCGCCCTTGAGAAACGGTTTATGTCAGAGAGTACGGTGAGCTGAGGATTTTACACACAGCCCATCTCACATACGACATGGATCTCAGTCTCCCAAATCTTGACGACAAACACCTGATGCCTGGCAGAACTTCTAGCACACCAGTGTTTCAATATCAGGCGTGGGTGTCTTGCTTGTTCATATTTTAATTACTAGCACATGTTTGTCTGCCAGCCTCAGCGTTTCAGTGCTGTTTGTTTGTATTCATAAAAGAGGACGACAATTTTTCACATACTAAATAGAACTAAATATTGTTTGCTTCATAAAACACTCAATTGTTCGCATACATAAGCAGAACTAAATATTGTCTGCATTCATAAAACACGACAATTGTTCACGCACGTAAGTAGAACTAAATATTGTTTGCATTCATAAAACACGACAATTGTTCACACATATTAACAGAAACAAACAATGCTTGCATTTTGACAGCAAACCTCTGGATATTCTCAGATCACTGAGAATGGCAAACTACTAAAATCGGGTGATCGCACTTTGTTGAACTATCCGATAAGTAGAGAATCTGATAGCAGCACCAGATGAACTCATCAATAAATTAAAGAAAAAACTGAATTTAATTATCTCTGCGAACGTCGGGACAACAAAAAATTGTTTGCGATCGATACGTCTGAGCCTTAGATAAGGTCAGTGATAAATGTGTTAATTTATTAAAGATACCGTGTAAGCAGCCGAAGCAATTTGCAGCGGTTTGTAATATGATGGAATATTGTGTATTGTGAATTACTGATTACAAGCGAGCATTGAAGTATAAGGGGCGTTCATTAGAAATCCGTTCATGCCGCACCCCGCGTAATTGCTTACGTTGAACATGATCATGTCATAGTCATATGATAAGTACTGAACAATGAATAAAAGAGCACGTGCTTATCGTCCCATGATGCATAGGTTCTGTTTCTGACCGTTGAGAAAATGGCTGGGTTGGTCCAAGATCCGTCCAAAGAAGCTCAAAGAGCGGTAATTCAGTTTCTTTCATTTGAAGGATGTTGACTAGTGGACATTCATCGAAGAATGCAGGCAACCTACGGTAACAAATGTGTGTCGAAGACAACAGTGACAGACTGGACACGAATGTTTCGGAAAGGACGTCAGTTCACGGCAGTTCTTCGACGGCCGGATCAAGCGCATATTGTTGCAACAGAAAAAAAAAAAAAAACATCGCCAAATTTGATGCAGCAGTACAGATGAAACGTTGTCAAAGCATACGTTCGCTAGCGAAAGAATTTGATGTGTCAATTGGGACAATTCGAAAGGTCGTTCGTAAGAAACTGCAATATCAGAAGATGTGTTTTCGTAAGAAACTGCAATATCGGAAGGTGTGTTCACAGTGGGCCCTACGGATGTTGACCGATCACCAAAAAGAGGAACGCATGGGATGGTGTTTGAACCACTTGCTGTGTTACAGAGTGGAGGGTGATGCATTCCTGTTTCACATAATGCCAGGCGATGAATCATGGTGTCACCACTTTGTGACGAGCAGCAAAAGAGAT
>JACEFZ010009121.1:0-14747 GCA_014155875.1 Cepaea nemoralis
TTGGTTTTAAAAAGGGAATAGCCATGGCCTCCTTTTGATAGTTAAGAAAATGTCTGAAAAGACTTTCTCAGAAAGGATAAGGGGGAAACGTAGTATGGATCTTGAACAGTCAAGAGATGTAGAGTCTTCTTTTCCCTTTCTTATTTAATTAATTCATTTTGAGGATTTTGTTTTGCAAATAAACATTTACAATCAATAACTTGAAAAATGTTTTACACAAATAATAAAATCAAGATAGCTTGGACTGACAAATCACTATAAGATACAGTCAATGTTCATCATTTATTGACTGGGCCTGTTTCTTTGGCCTATTAAATACATTTTCTTTTTTCAACATCTGTTTGGTATACACAGGGTTAAATAGAAAATTGCATATATGACCAATTACAGTCAATCAACAAATAAACAACAATCAATAAGATGTTGACAAGTGTGGTGAGACTTATTGTAAATAATTAAATGTTGTACATTCTATGTGTCATGTGTTAATCAATATTCAGGAATCAGTTCCTGAGAGGGTTTGCATGCAGAGAGGTCACCTCGGATTGGTAGATTTGGGAAAAGCCTGGGTCCATTGTCTGATGGATCCACTTCAGTTCTGGCCATTGTAGCTTCTCTGAAGGCTTCCCGTGCTCTGCTCAAGGCCTGAGTGATCTTCCATCTCAAGTGTGGGTCATCTCTTTCTCTCTGCTTCCCTCTTCTGGTCAGGTTGCCACCAAGAACATCACTGTTTAATAAATTCACATAGGTATATATAATCCTACCAATCTAATTCTTACAGCATGTTGTTAAGTGTGAATACAACATAACAGGAAGGATAAGATCAGAAGAAGGGGTGTCGTGTTAATTTGTGTATGGGTCAGAGATCATTCCAATGCATGCACCTGCCATCTTCTGGTACCTGCTGTATGCATTCTCTCAGTGTACCTGTGGTTCATTGAGAAATGTACAATCAGTCATAGATAATAGTGATGATGTGATGTTCCTTGGATCATTGAATCAAGCTGATAGTGCAAGATCAAGACAAGGATAAGATGCATTTATAAATGACATACAATTAAACATCTGCATCAACTCAAGTGGTTCTGCATTGTGTATATGAACGTTTATCTGTACCTCCCAAATTAACTCTTTGTCTTCTTCCTCTTATTATAAATCATTTCCTTTTTCCTGCTGTTGTTGTGGTGTTAAATGGAGTGCTGTGTTGTGTAATGTGTAGTTAACTTCTGTTGACTAGGGTTCTCATAGCTTGTACTACTTCCCCCCTCCCCCCCATCTTCATCAGTTAATATGAATTTAACTCATCTAGTGTTCTTTTATTGTTATTCATGTCTGTCATACAGAATTGCTGATGTGTATTTGTTACAAAATGTAATCCATACAAGATCATGACAACAATACATTAGCAAGATGTTGTTACATAAAGTACCTCTCCTAATCCTCCTCCTCTTCTTCATATCAATCTATACTTCTACTTCATCTATTAACAATGCACATCATGTCCATTCTGTTGGCGATCACCGTTGGCAATAGACCGAGGTATTTTTCACCTTTCGGTCTGGACAGATTAACTAGGCCGTTTATCACAACTGGCGTCTGTGAACGTAACCTATTTTAAGCAAGGCAATCGATGAGTGCTTTGTTTAAATTAAATCCTACACATGAATACAATTATTGTCTATCAAATACTATTTTTTTTCAATTCGTAAAGACGAAAGGAAAATTATAATCCCTCTTTCAGCTCCTTAGATTGCGAATAGACAGAAAAAAGTATGTTTTAAAGCGAGGTAGTGATTCGTTTGCACAAACTGACTTGTCTCTGCAGAAGCATTTTAAAGTAATTTTTGATGAGATGCATTAAAGTGCGTTTGAAGTTTCACCTCCTACATTATTCTGTGATAGATTGTTATCGTATGCACATAGTAAAGCTAATAGATGTAGTGAAGAACGTCAGAGTTTTGCAGTTTTGAGAAAGTATGAGATGTCAGTTTCGCCGGGGAAAGGCTCTGTGTAGCTGGAAGTTTGCGGTCGACAATTTTCACATTTTCAGAGATTTATTTTATCAAAAATATAATTAATTTGACGCACAACACTGGATACCTCCGCTTCATACATCTGGGTATCACTTTGATCTGAGAATTTATAAGCTTACCTCGGATCTAGGATCAAACTGTCGTTGGTAAAATTTGAAAAGCAGGGCACATATGCTTTGCGACTGTTCGTTAGCCTTGAAATTTGGGAAGTGCGCGGTATCTAAAAAATGACGCCTGAGCTGGGTCGACGCTATAATCACGTGACTTGCTTCTCCCAATGGTCTTCGTATCTGTTGAAGCTAACTTTTCTATTATTAACTTGGCATCCGTCTATCTCGAGTGTCACTTTGTGTGTTCGATTCTCAATCGTGCAGTTAATTGTTTGATATTCTGTCTCTTCGTGTGCAATAGTTGACGCACTGTATAAATGATGGTTGGTGATTATGTCACAAATACTACTTTCAATAGTATTACGTGGGAATATTGAAAACACTCAATAAGAAATAAAATAGAACAAATAACTAATCATTACTAAAAAATGGTCAAGACAAGAATAAAATTGACGAACTTGAAATAATTTGGGCACATAAAAAGACACGAATGTCTGGAAACGATATCCACGAGTGGTGAGTATGCGGGAAGCGGAGAACAGGAAGATATCAACGTCAATGGATTAAATATAAAGGGTAGCGGGGTAGGGGTATCCCCTATCAAAGGAGAAGTAAGGCGCCTCCTTCCCTCCGCTAGCCTACGGGACACCCTTGGACAAGGTGAAGTACCCGTTTAGCCCCCCGATCAGGGTTACGTGAAGCCATGGGTGCAGGTGGTGGATGAAGATGGAGAGCAGCCGACAGATAGTTGTAGGTTATGGTCTCCACCTTCACGACAGTAGGCAGAGGATCTCTTTTTTGAGGAGACAATGGCTACGGTCACTGACCAGTATGGTCACTCCTAGGAAGAAAAGCAATGACAAACTACCTTCTTTACAGATGCCAAGAAAATCATGTTGTGTTCACTTATCGATAATCAGAGATAGTCATGCGCACCAGGTGACTCCAGACCGTCAACAGGCTACTAGGTGCAAAAGATTAATATCATTGAAAGTAGGAACTTGGAATGTTAGAACAATGAATGCAGATGGAAAATTAGAAAACATCAAAAAAGAAATGGAGAGAGAGAAGATTAACATATTAGGAAAACGGAAACGAGATGGAAAGGAGCAGGGATAAGGACAGGAGAGGATTGTAAGATTATTTACTCTGGGGGAGAAGAACAGCAAAGAGGTGTAGCCATTATATTAGATAAGCAAACATCATATTCTGTCAAGGGATATCAGGCTGTGTCAGACATTGTTCTATTAGTAAAATTAAATGGAAGACCTTTTAAAATAAATGTCATTCAAGTATATGCCCCAACAAGTGAATGCAGTCAAGAAAGTATATAGGAATTTTATAATGACATGGAGTCTGCTTTGAAGAACTGTAAAAAATCAGACATAAATATCATAATGGGTGATTTCAAGGCAAAAATAGGAAAGCAAAGTGATGGATGCAGTGTAGGCAACCATGGTTTGGGAGAGAGAAATGAAAGAGGATACAGACTTGTAGAATGGGCAAAAGAATAAGAAATGGTTGTAGGAAACACCTGGTTTAAACAACATCCTAGAAGATGATGGACATGGAGGAGTCCAGACAGCAGGATTAAAAACCAGATAGATTACATCCTGATTAGCAAAAGGTTTCGAAATGCGTTAACAGTTGTAAAAACAGTTCCAAATGCAGACTGTTACAGTGATCACAGATTAATTACAGGAACATTGAGGGTAAAGTTAAAGAAAGTCAATATGACTTGTGCAAATTGAAAACTGACAAGGAAATACAAGATAATTTTAACATAGAAGTAAAAAACAAATTTGATTTATTGTCTGATCTAGAGATCCTATTTCAAGATGTAGATGATCAATGGGAAATGCTGAAGAATTCAATCAGTTGTGCAGCAGAAAAAACTATTCCAAAAGTAAAGAAAGTGGGCCGTAAGACATGGATGACTGAAGAAATTTTACAAATAATGGAAACAAGAAGACAGAACAAAAATAATCCTGCCAAATATGAAGAAATTCACAGAAAAGTCAGAACCTTATGTAAGGAGGCAAAAGAAACATGGCTTGAGAAAAGTTGCAGAGAAATTTAAAAACAACACAACAGTAAAAATGCGAAACTAATGCACAAAAGAATTCAGGAGCTTACTAATCAAAGAACACGTACATCAGCATGCTGCCTAAAGACAAAACATGGAAGAGTCATAATAGAAAAAGATCAGATTTTACATGTATGGTCAGATTACGTGAAAAACCTTTATGACGATAACAGAGACGAACAGTATGATGTTCAAAATAATAATGAAGGGCCAGCAATTTTGAAGATGGAGGTTCAGAATGCTCTTAATCATATGAAATCTGGCAAGACCCCCGGTCCAGACAGCGTCACAATATAAATGATTAATGCCTTAGAAGAATATGGAATAGATAAAGTTACCAGTCTGCTTAATACAATATATGATACTGGAAATATACCTCATGAGTTATGTAAGACTATATTTATTGCAATCCCAAAGAAATCAGGAGCCTTGGAATGTGATCAACATCGAACAATTAGTATAATGAGTCACATCACGAAGATTTTGCTAAGAATTATCATGCAAAGAGTTAGGAGGAAAATACAACCTAAAATAGGAGAAGAACAATATGGGTTTGTAGAAGGCAAGGGTACAGTAAATGCTGTGTATATACTGAGAACCATAATCGAACGTTCTATAGAAGTAAACAAAGACCTACACCTTTGCTTTATTGACTACACAAAGGCTTTTGATAAAGTGAGACATGTCAGCATGATAAGGTCGCGTAAACAAAGTCAAATGGAGCCACACACAGAGACACATACAATCAAATATAATCAAGCAAGGAAAGACAAACACACACACACACACACACACACACACACACACACACACACACACACACACAGAGTCAACATAGACAATGAGAAATAAACACACACACAGACACAATGTATAAATGTTGATAACCCAGCACAAGGCACGTGTGCACGGAGACTCGAACTTCAATCTTTAACTGTTATAGGTGGCTGTGATACCGCTTAATAACATGACTTTCACGGGGATCTGCAGCATCAACATTTACACAATTCATACAGCAGCTAATGGGACATCAGAAATTGGAAGAATATGAATCATTGCTAATGCCATCCTTGTATCGATGTACTGTGTATTGTCAGTCTACTTGAACTCCGAGTTCAGACTCATATAAAGGGGGTCTCCCTGGCGAAGTGATCAAGCCGCCTGCCTCGCGCTCAGAATGTTGTGGGCTTGAATTCGGGCCGCGTCCTTCGGTTCACGAGAGCGTTTTCTCGGAGACTCTTGAGAGTCGTCGCTGGAGCTACGGAGTTTGTGCTTGGTGCGACGCTTTCCGCGCTGCGGAAAGAGACTGAGCCATATGGGATATAACCCGATGCAATGAAGTCGACCCTGTTGGCTTTTAAGCGACTTTTTAAGCGAATCATCTAAAGTGCTAGACCTGTACATCGAAAGAAAATTCCCTTTCGACATGAAACAACTGAGACCGAAACAATTCAAGACATTCCAACTATGCGCCAGAAGATCAACAAATGTGGTCTCAGTTGCAATATCGCGATGAGGTTGTCATCAAACGCCCTAACAAAGGAGGAGCCTACTACACAATGGAGAGACGAGGCAGACATGCATAGATAACTGCAAGCATCTGTAGACACATTGTACGAATGCTGCAAGGAAGCAGGCTCTTTCATCAATTCACACAAGGCATTCGTTCTATGGTGCTCATTGAACAGCAGAGTTGACAAGGAGGTGTTACCATCTATCACAACAAATGTCAGTATTACCAATAAAGACAGATCGTCAAATATGTGAGAATAACCTTTGACGGAAGTATGTTTTTGTGGGTGGTAATGGAAAGGGGCAAGAAGGGACTCAATACTCTGAAAATGATGGCAATGCGGATACGGTGCAAGGAATGTGTAACAATATACCGACTGGTGGAGGGGTTGAACCCTCGACATCGGCATAACACACCGGACGTTTAAGAGCAAGCTTTCTTATCAGTTCTGCAATGCTCACCTCCATTGACGAAGTGGTCAAGCCGTCTGACTCGGGCACCGAAGGTTGTGGGTTAGATTCTGGGTCGCGTCCTTCGGTTCACGAGTGCATTCTCTGGGGGTCCTCGCTGGATCTACGGAGTCCGTGCTTTGTGCGACCCTTTTCCAGACTGCGGTAAGAGACTTAGCCACATGAGAAAAACCCGATGTAATGAAGTCGACCCTTGTCGACTTTTAAGCGACTCTAAGAAACACAATATACCAGCGTCTGATCATCTCGGTGATTGTGTATGGTCTGAGACTGCTTAAGATGTATCAGTGCCAGCTGGTTAAGCTAGAACGCATGCAAAATAAAGACCATGCGAGTCATTCTGGGTTGTACCTAGAATCCATCCCTCATGTGCCATGCCGATAAGCGTGGGCGGTCATGTTCTGTCATCTCACTCGATCACCAGAGTCGTGGATCAGCGCCATTTTCCTGTCTAGACCATGCCACTTGGCCAAGCCATCCAGGTATTTACTTTTCGGTCTTCCCCTTGGTCTCTTCCCTTCGATCTTGCTAGACGTCACCAATTTCTCCAGATCATTTCTTCTCAAAACATGCCCAAAGAATGTTGACTGTCTACATCCAATGACTCTAATCAGTTTACGATGTGGTATCGAGGTATGGTGTCCGCCTCGAGTGCTGGAGGTCCCGGGTTCAGGCCCCGGTGAGGACCAGGATTTATTTAAAGAATCCACCGGGACTTCCAGTAATTTCCCCTGATCTCTGGGTAGTGAGATCGGAGGCCCGTGTGTATTGTTGCGCACGTAAAAAATCCCTTGGCAGTTGGAAATCGAAAAAGAGTAGCCTAACGGCGCTGCCCGGGCAAAATTATTCATTTATTTATTTTTTTTTGAAGGACTTGTTTTTTGGTTTTCTGTCTGTCCATGGTATTCTTTGCATTTTCCTCAGAAACCGCATTTTCACAGCCATCAGCTATTTTTCAGCTTGACTGTTTATTGTCCACGCTTCACATCCATACAAAAGTATAGGTTCTATGTAGCATTTCAATACTCTTTTTCTCATTTCAATTGATATCTTTTTATTGGTACCTAGTATATGTATGCAGCATATACTGGTTCTGCCATCCATATAAGACATGTACACCTTCTCGAGACAAAGCTGTACCTAAGGATCGCAGTAGACTGGTGAGGTATTATTGTAAAGACAAATACACACTTTACAATTGGTGAGTTTGTCATATGCTGATAAAATATCTAGCGTGAAAATGAAATGTGGGGATGTGACGTCAAGGGTTTAGGGAAGTACAGCCAGACACATCATATTTGTAACGGACTCACAGAGAATGCTTCTTGAAGTGGGAGCTGGCATATTCCATATGCAGTGGTTATCACGGCTCGACATGTCACAGATTGCGTGGGTTTACTGTCCCGGACGTATAGGTGTGCAGGGAAATGCCTGATCTGGCAGATTAACTGCAGCTGCCTCTCTGGTCGGAAGAGCTGCTTTATGATGAAGGTAATGTGGTGACGTCTCGTCTGGGATCGGGTAGAGAGTGAATTGCACAGACGGTGTATCCTTATCTAGTCAGAAAGCTACGAATGGGGTGAGTTCTGGACATTGGCTACAGCGCAGAGGAAAAGCCTGGGGAAATGTTAATCAATTTACTGGTGGAATAATCGGCATGGGCACTGTTCGGTAGCTTTTGAGCATGAATAGAATTGTCCCTATTGCAGTGATGGTGATTAAATGAAGTATTAATAACATATTTACTTTGTTTAATTGATTGGTTGGTTTGTGAATCCGCTGGAAGACTGAGTTTTAACTTCAAAATAACGTTTCCTCATTGTTAATTTGAATAGTAAAGACACAAATACTATGTTGCATAACTTATAGTCATCTTTTCAAGTGCATAATTCAGAAAAGATTTCATCATGTATTAAAGTAACATAATATAAACTCGTTCAACTAAAATACTTTAAAAAAAAACATTGTCAGTTGTTTCATTATCTGTACGGTAGATTGTTAGGCTTTTTATTTACATAGCAGACGTTTTGTCATAACTGAAGTAATTGGCTTGAAAAAGAGCCAAAGTTGGTACTATTGCATCCATAAGTTTAAGA
The DNA here is from genome assembly GCA_014155875.1 of Cepaea nemoralis. Lineage (NCBI taxonomy): Eukaryota > Metazoa > Mollusca > Gastropoda > Stylommatophora > Helicidae > Cepaea > Cepaea nemoralis. Next base: position 8,309 of record JACEFZ010009121.1, read on the forward strand.
GGCACTATGAACATGGAGGGATTCATTACATAATGTATATTGATTCACAGTTTTTAATTACAAACCAGTTTCAACGTTGTTCTCGGGCTCTGCAGCGTAAATAACTGAAAAAATCTGCCCAACTGCCTCGCCATATTCTTCTGTGAACTTACGAATAAGGCACTGGAGTATTATTCTGAAATATAAGCACCACATGGCAATATTAATAGTTTATTCATATATTTGAATTTTAAAGAGATGATAAAAAGGTAAAATGCTATTGCTAACTCACAGAGCTTGTGTAAATCTGTATACACTTCTTCTTCTTCAAATTACAGTCCGTGTCGTTTGGTCCTCGACAGCCTCCTGTATCATGTACTATATATATATATATATATATATATATATATATATATATATATATATATATATATATATATATATATATATAGGGGTAACGGGGTAGGGGTATCCCCTATCAAATGAGAAGTAAGGCACCTCCTTCCCTCCTCTAGTCTACGGGACACCCTTGGGCAAGGTGGAGTACCCGTTTAGCCCTCCGATCAGGGTTACGTGAAGCCATGGGTGCAGGAGGTGGATGAAGATGGAGAAAAGCCGACAGATAGTGTAGGTTATGGGCTCCACCTTCACTACGGTAGGCAGAGGATCTCTTTTTTGAGGAGACAATGGCTTCGGTTACTGACCAGTATGGTCACTGCTGGGAAGGAAAGCAATGGCAAACTACATTCTTTATAGATGCCAAGAAAATCATGTTGTGTGGACTCATCGATAATCAGAGAAACGGCGTAAATGGGTGCTCCATAGGAGCAGCCTCGCCCGGTATGGATAGTCATGCGCACCAGGTGACTCCAGACCGTCAACAGGCTACTAGGTGCAAAAGATTAATATCACTGAAAGTAGGAACATGAAATGTTAGAACAATGAATGCAGATTGAAAATTAGAAAACATCAAAAAAGAAATGGAGAGAGAGAAGATTAACATATTAGGAATATCGGAAACGAGATAGAAAGGAGCAGGGATAAGGACAGGAGAGGATTGTAAGATTATTTACTCTGGGGGAGAAGAACAGCACAGAGGTGTAGCCATTATATTAGATAAGCAAACATCATATTCTGTCAAGGGATATCAGGCTGTGTCAGACATTGTTCTATTAGTAAAATTAAATGGAAGACCTTTTAAAATAAATGTCATTCAAGTATATGCCCCAACAAGTGAATGCAGTCAAGAAAGTATAGAGGAATTTTATAATGACATGGAGTCTGCTTTGAAGAACTGTAAAAAATCAGAAATAAATATCATAATGGGTGATTTCAACGCAAAAATAGGAAAGAAAAGTGATGGATGCAGTGTAGGCAACCATGGTTTGGGAGAGAGAAATGAAAGAGGATACAGACTTGTAGAATGGGCAAAAGAATAAGAAATGGTTGTAGGAAACACCTGGTTTAAACAACATCCTAGAAGATTATGGACATGGAGGAGTTCAGACAGCAGGATTAAAAACCAGATAGATTACATCCTGATTAGCAAAAGGTTTCGAAATGCGTTAACAGTTGTAAAAACAGTTCCAAATGCAGACTGTTACAGTGATCACAGATTAATTACAGGAACATTGAGGGTAAAGTTAAAGAAAGTCAAGTATACAGCAGGAAACCCTAAATATGACTTGTGCAAATTGAAAACTGACAAGGAAATACAAGATAATTTTAACATAGAAGTAAAGAACAAATTTGATTTATTGTCTGATCTAGAGATCCTATTTCAAGATGTAGATGATCAATGGGAAATGCTGAAGAATTCAATCAGTTGTGCAGCAGAAAAAACTATTCCAAAAGTAAAGAAAGTGGGCCGTAAGACATGGATGACTGAAGAAATTTTACAACTAATGGAAACAAGAAGACAGAACAAAGATAATCCTGCCAAATATGAAGAAATTCACAGAAAAGTCAGAACCTTATGTAAGGAGGCAAAAGAAACATGGCTTGAGAAAAGTTGCAGAGAAATTTAAAAACAACACAACAGTAAAAATGCGAAACTAATGCACAAAAGAATTCAGGAGCTTACTAATCAAAAGATCAGATTTTACATGTATGGTCAGATTACGTGAAAAACCTTTATGACGATAACAGAGACGAATAGTATGATGTTCAAAATAATAATGAAGGGCCAGCAATTTTGAAGATGGAGGTTCAGAATGCTCTTAATCATATGAAATCTGGCAAGACCCCCGGTCCAGACAGCGTCGCAATATAAATGATTAATGCCTTAGAAGAATATGGAATAGATAAAGTTACCAGTCTGCTTAATACAATATATGATACTGGAAATATACCTCATGAGTTATGTAAGTCTGTATTTATTGCAATCCCAAAGAAATCAGGAGCATTGGAATGTGATCAACATCGAACAATTAGTATAATGAGTCACATCACGAAGATTTTGCTAAGAATTATCATGCAAAGAGTTAGGAGGAAAATACAACCTAAAATAGGAGAAGAACAATATGGGTTTGTAGAAGGCAAGGGTACAGTAAATGCTGTGTATATACTGAGAACCGTAATCGAACGTTCTATAGAAGTAAACAAAGATCTACACCTTTGCTTTATTGATTACTCAAAGGCTTTCGATAAAGTAAGACATGTCAACATTATAAGGATGCTTGAAGATCTACAAATTGATGGGAAAGACCTTAGACTTAAAAAAAATATATATTGGAAACAACAAGCTGCCATAAGAGTTGATAATGAAGTAAGCCAATATCAGCCTATTAAGAGAGGTGTGAGACAGGGATGTGTAATATCTCCAGATCTGTTTTCCCTGTACAGTGAAAATATTTTCAGAAATATTGTAGATATGGAAGGAATCAACATTGGGGGACGATGCATCAATAACATTAGATATGCAGATGATACAGTCTTGATTGCAGACAATGAACAGGACCTGCAAAATTTAGTAGATGCGGTTGTTACACACAGTGAACAACTAAGGGTTAGAAGTAAATTGTAAAAAGACACAGATTATGGTGGTCACCAGGAAGAACGAAATACCACAATATAATATACAAGTAAATGGGAATATTCTTCAACAAGTGAATAGGTACAATTATCTCGGAACAGTAATAACATCTGATGGGAGATGCCTTGAAGAGATTAGAACAAGAATCGCCATGGCAAAAGTAGCCTTTAGCAAGATGAAAAACATACTGACCAATAAAAAGATGTCAATTGAAACGAGAAAAAGAGTGTTGAGATGCTACATAGAACCTGTACTTTTATATGGATGTGAAGCTTGGACAATGAGCAGTCAGGCTGAAAAACATATGATGGCTGTAGAAATGTGGTTTCTGAGGAAAATGCAAAGAATACCATGGACAGCCAGAAAGACCAATGAACAAGTCCTTCAAGAAACAAATGAAGATCGTAAACTGATTAGAGACATTAGACGTAGACAGTCACAATTTTTTGGGCATGTTATGAGAAGAAATGATTTGGAGAACTTGGTGACAACTGGTAAGATCGAGGGGAACAGACCAAGGTGAAGACCTAGAAGCAAGTACCTGGATGGCTTGGCCTTGTGGCATGGTCGAGACAGAAACACGGAGCTGATCCACGACTCTGGTGATCGAGTGAGATGGCAGAACATGACCGCCCACGCTTACCGGCATGGCACATGATGGATGGATGGATTGATGGATTCAATCTAACGACGGGAGTTGGTATAAAACCCTTGCCAACCACGTTATGTCATTGTCAGCGTATTGTCCTAAACTTTGCCACAACACGCCCACTCGAAAGACTGTTAAATGAACAAAGTTCTGCAGAGAGATTTATTGGCTGATGATGACTATGATGAAAATCAGCAAATTACATACGTGTCGAGCTAAATGTAGGTTACATGTCGATTACAAATTGATACCACTTACAACTCGTTGCTACAACATTATCGTTCAAATATAGAAACAGTCTGTGCGTGGTCTAAAACTGAACACTCACAAATAGTTTGCTGTCCACTGAGATAAATCGTTGTCAATTACAGTCATTTGTTGCATCGGCTATTCAAGACTGTATAAATGGACATTCAGCTCGTCTGTAGTCATCTTCACACTGAAACCATACTTGCATAGTTTCTAGCACAGTTTGTTGTTGTGTTGTTGTTGTTGTTGTTGTTGAATGCTATTTTTGTATATAGAGTGGGAGCTTTCGGTATATGTGTGTATGTAGTGTGGGTGTGTGTTGTGCGTGTGTGTGTGTGTGTGTGTGTGTGTGTGTGTGTGTATGTGTGTGTTGTGGTATACATTGGCTGACTTTTAACAACGTAAAGTTTATTAATTTTAGAAGACAGTCCTTATATTTAAATTTTACTTTGTTAAAAAAATGATCTCGAAATAGTTTCTTTCTCTCGGTCTGTAATGTGATAGCGTTATCACATTTGGTAAGCATGAATGTGCGTAGGAATAGATGGTCAATCTTTCCATCACTTTCGCAGACAAGAGCCCATTCCCGGGACCGACCATGCTCATAACATTATCAGCGCAGTTCTCTTTCAACTTCGCTAACGCAACGGCTTTGTTTACAAAATCTAGTTTTTACAAATCAATAAAAGACAAATACATTAAGTTTTTACTGATCTCTGCATTTCGTTTACACAGATAGAGGCAGCAGAAAGAATGGTCCAAGTAAACATGAAAGTAGCTGCAAGAATTCTCCTGATTGTCACGGCCACGTTTATAAATACAGGTAATATAGAGTTCAGTCATCCAACCACCAGTTATGTTTTATCGCTTTGGTTAACTTGCACAACTTTCGTCTGTGACCTTACAGATTTCCTGACCTATCCACGTAGGCTAGATGTCAGATCCACTATCCAGAGATCACAAGGATTAGTGGGTGTGTGCAGTAAATATGTCACAACTTCCTTACTGTAAAGAAATCCACAACCGTGACAGGCGAGCCGCTGTAGCCCAGTAGTTAACATTAACATTCTTGCCTTAGGGCCGTTGGAATGTGCTGGAAGTCCCTTCAAGTAGTTGTGTTCCCTTCTAACCTGGCCCTACAATGGCCACCATGGACTGTGCTATAGAGGTAAAGGCGATGGGTTAGATATTGACCACCTTACCTATCTAGTGCCGGACGGTCTGAACATGATGGGCTAGGGCGGCGGTATAGGGGTATTCCCTTTTCAATGACAAAGTAAGGTGCCTCCTACCTTCCGCTAACCGAAGGGACAATCTTGAACATAGTGATGTGCCCCTTTAAAAAATCAAGGTTACGCGATGTCTTGTTTGCAGGTGGTGGATAAAGTTAAAGGACAGTCGACTGATAGTTGTTGGTTATGGTCTTCAATTTCACGACGGTGGGCAGATCTCTTTATGGAGATATTGGCTGCGGTCATCGACAAATATGTTCACCGCTAAAAAGGAAAGCAATGGCAAACTACCTTCTTTGCGGATGCCTAGAATATCATGTTTCGTCAATTCATAGCAAATCAGAGAAACGGCGTAAATGGGTGCTTCATGGGGGCAGAATCGCCAAGGACAAGAGAAAACCACAGAGATGATCCATTACTCTGGTGTGAGATAACGAAAGATGACCGCCCACACTTTTCGGCATGGCACAAGGTGATGACGAGCACCATTTACCCAATAAGCCCCCTGATGTGAAAATGGGCCCTTTACTTTGACTTTACTTACCACAATTTGTGATTAGTTCATGGCTGTATGGAGTCAGAGGGAATGACGTAACACTACACGACTTTACGTCCAACACATGTGTTTGCCTTAAATTTTGTACTGAGTGTCATGTTCATGATTGTCTGGCCTGTCTTTGCTTATCGAAATCAACGCATATTCAAAGAATATATATACATATTTGTAATAAAATATATGTTTAGAATGTTTCAGGACATTTGACAAACGACAAGAAAGGGGTTCCTCAATTGACGAAGATGGCTGCCCAGAGAACATTATTGACAGCACATCTATTCCCTTTAATCTGCCGCATATCGATTCTCAGGATTACATTGTCGTTGACGAATATGGCTGCCCAGAGAACTTTACTGATTGCTTATCTATTCACTACAATCTGCCGTATATCAATTATCGCCATAACTTTGGCACTCTAGCGCCTCACATTGACCAGGTTTGCTGGTAAGTTAAATTTCAAACATTGGTATTGTAGCCAGAATATTACGTGTTAGGATTTGTTTTCATCCTTGTATCTACGGGAGCATGCATGGAGAGGTTAATATGTTCAAACGAGAAGGTCTGATCAGGTTAATGTTTTCGTAATATACCAGGAACCTTAAGAAGCAATCTCAACACCAATGGGTAAAGTGGCTGCAGGTTATCTGGTAGATGTCTACGGACTGAAGGTGTCTCCGTTGTAGTTTAACTTTGACCTCTGCCCGAGGGTCGTTGATTCATTTTCGATTTAGCAAAATTTG
>JACEFZ010009122.1:0-100041 GCA_014155875.1 Cepaea nemoralis
AGACAAAATGATGAAAAATTAGAGAACATAAAACAAGAAATTGAAAGAGAAAAAATAATATTTTAGGGATGCGCGAAGCGAGATGGACAGGAGCAGGCATCAAGATAGATGAAGATTTTAAGATTATTTATTCTGGAGGTGAAGATCGACAAAGGGGAGTGGCAATTATTTTGGACCAGAAAACATCAAAATCTGTTCAAGGATATTGGGCCGTGTCGGACAGAGTTCTACTAGTTAAATTAAGTGGCAGACCTTTTAACATAAATATTATTCAAGTATATGCCCCAACAGGAGAATCCAGTGAAGATAGTGTAGAGGAATTTTATAATGACACAGAGTCTGCCTTAAAAAATGTAAAAATTCAGAAACAAACATCATAATAGGGGACTTCAATGCAAAAGTAGGAAATCAAGGGGATAGATACACAGTAGGAAACTATGGTTTAGGAGAGAGAAATTAAAGAGGATACAGACTCGTAGAGTGGGCAAAAGAACAGGAAATGATCGTAGGACACACCTGCTTTAAGCAACACCCTAGAAGATTATGGACATGAGTCCTGATAGCAGGATTAGAAACCAGATTGACTACATTCTGATTAGCAGAAGATTTAGAAACGCGCTAACAATAGCAAAAATTCGCAGGGCCGATTGTTATAGTGACCACAGATTACTCACAGGAACATTGAGATAAAGTTGAAGAAAGTCAAGTATATAACAGGAAACACTAAATATGATTTGTGTACATTGAGTAATGACTAGGAAATACAAAACAAATTCAACATAAAAGTACAGAATAGATTTGACATATTGTCTGATCTAGAGATCCTATTCCAGGATGTGGATGATCAATGGGAAACGTTGAAGAATTCAATGAGTTTGGCTGCAGAAACAACTATTCCAAAATTAAAGATGGTGGGTCGTAAGAAATGGATGACTGGAGAAATTTTACACCTACTGGAAACAAGAAGACTCAACAAAATTAATTCTGCCAAATATGAAGAAATTCACAGACAAGTCAGAATATTATGTAAGGAGGCAAAAGAAGCATGGCTTGAGGAAAAGTGCTTAGAAATTGAAAACCAACACAACAGTCAAAATACCAAATTAGTGCACAAAAGAATTCAGGAACTTACTAATAAAAGAACAAGTACATCAACAGGCTGTCTAAAAACTAAAGATGGCAAAATCACAATAGAAAAAGATCAGATTCTACATGTATGGACAGATTATGTGAAACATCTTTATGATGATAAAAGAGAGGAACAGTATGATATTAGATTTAATCATGAAGGACCGCCAATTTTGGAGATGGAGGTTCGAAATGTTCTTAAGCATATGAAAGCTAGCAAGGCCTCCGGTGCAGATAACATCACAACAGAAATGATTAAAGCTTTAGAAGAATTTGGACTAGAGCAAGTCACCAGACTGCTGAACACATTATATGATACTGGAGATATACCTTCTGAATTATGTAACTCTGTATTTATTGCAATCCCAAAGAAATCAGGAACCTTGGAATGTGATCAACATAGAACAATTAGTATAATGAGTCACATCACAAAGATTTTGCTACGAATTATCATGCAAAGAGTGAGGAAGAAAATACAACCTGAAATAGGGGAAGAACAATGTGGGTTTGTAGAAGGAAAGAGTACAGTAAATGCTGTGTATATGCTGCGAACAGTTATTGAACGTGCTATAGAAGTAAACAAGGATATACATCTTTGCTTTGTTGACTATACAAAGGCTTTTGATAGAGTTAGACATGTCAACATGGTGGATATGCTTGCAGATCTACAAATTGATGGGAAAGACATTGACTTATAAAAAACATATATTGGAAACAACAAGCTGCAATAAGGACTGACAATAAAGTGGGACAATATAAGCCTATTAAGAGAGATGTTAGGTAGGGAAGTGTAATGTCTCCAGATCTTTTTTCCCTATACAGTGAAAATATTTTCAGAAATGTAGAGGATATAAATGGAATCAGCATTGGAGGACAAAACATAAATAACATTAGATATGCAGATGATACAGTATTAATTGCAGACAATGCGCAGGATCTGCAACAATTAGTGGATGCGGTTGTTGTACACAGCGAGCAATCGGGGCTAGAATTAAATTGTAAAAAGACACAGGTTATGGTCGTCACTAGGAAGAACGAAGTGCCACAATGTAATATACAAGTAAATGGAAATATTCTTCAACAAGTGAATTGGTACAATTATCTCGGAACAGTCATAACATCTGATGGGAGATGCCTTGAAGAAATTAGAATCAAGAATCGCCATGGCGAAAGTAGCCTTTAGCAAGATGAAAAACATTTTGACCAATAAAAAAATGTGTCAATTGAAACGAGAAAAAGAGTGTTGAGGGGATACATAGAGCCTGTTCTTTTGTATGGATGTGAAACTTGGACAATGAGCAGTCAAGCTGAAAAACATCTGATGGCTGTAGAAATGTGGTTTCTGAGGAAAATTCAAAGAATACCATGGACAGACAAAAAAAAAACTAATGACCAAATACTAAAGGAGACGTAGATAGTCAAAATTTTTTGGACATGTTATGAGAAGAAATGGATTGGAGAACTTAGTGACAACTGGCAAGATCGAAGGGTACAAACCAAGAGGAAGACTGAGAAAAGAATACCTGGAGGCTTGGCCACATGGCATGGCCGAGACAGGAACACTGAGCTGATCCACAACAAGTTAATCGAGTGAAATGGCGAGTCATGACCGCCCACGCTTTTCAGCATGGCACATGATTGAGTGATATACTAGAATCACACATATTATTTTTTGTGGGAAGGCTTTATAATTATGAAATTTAGCCTGGGTGGCAGTATATTTAGCCTGCACTTTTCAATTTCCAACTACCAAAGGAATTGTAACATGTGCAACGTGCAAACAAGTTTTAAGTTTTAGGCTTTTCTCCGAAAAGTATAGACATTCGATTCACTAGATCGATCAGGCAATCCCCCACTATAAGGTTTTTGTTGTTGTTGTCTTCCATATATGCCGTTAGGCATTGTGGGGAGGGATGATTGAAGTTCTGGCGCCTGTGACTATCTCCTTTCCTCAAATTTCCTCCAAGATTCATGAGCATAATTCTAGGATCAAGTAAATTCCCGACTGGTTTGCTAGACCAGTCATAGGTTCCTTACCTACTTACCCCTTGTATATTTGCTACAATCACCATGTCACATCCATTGGTTGCCTGCTGGCAAGCTTCGAGCTGTGCCAAACAGGACTGACCGACTCCTACAACTAGCCACTCATAAGGTTTTTACCCCATTAAAACTTAGCACTGCCATTTTGTTTAAACTCGCCTGGAGCCATATTTTCACACAAAGAAAAGTTTGAAAATAGTGTTTGACTTCAACATTAGCAATGTTGCTTTTAAATTTAGTTGCAAACATATTCAATTATAAATGTGCACAAATAGATGTTTAGTTAAACAATGTTATTATTTGTAAGTAATGTTATATTGCTCAATCTCAATAAGGGCATTGGGTTGGACACAAAATAAGAAACCAAACTGTATGTTTCTTATTATTTTGTGCATGTGTGTTCCAAATGAAAGATACAGGTACTTCCCTGATACATCGCTACAATTTATTGTTCTTTTTTAATATACTTAGCACTCCTTGTACTGTAAAATGTGGTTATTGTGATGAAAATATATTAATAAATAAGTATTAATACTTAATAGTTAATAGAGGCATAAGATCAGCTCTGAGATCTTCTTCTTTCATTCACTTGAAATATGCCTATAACTGCAATGTTGTCTCTTGTATGAATGTAACTGTCATCTCTGAGATGAATCAAAAAGATAATTAGCAGGGTCTGGCATTAGTTGGTTGACAACTATGCTCTTTTTTAAAAGGCTTAAGTGGAAGACATTATCTGCTAGCTAGTACGGTGGAACTTGAGTCTTGAATATGGAGGTTGTTCTAACAGTTCTAACTTGAAAACGTGTGAGTGTGGAACTTCGCAATTTTCGTCAAGAATTTTGACAGCATTTTTATTCTCCTTTTTATATTGTTAGTCCATCTAAGCAGGATTAAATTAAGAGAACTGTACCGGTTTTATATTTTCATCACAATAACCGTATCTTTTCTGCAAGTATATGGCAGTAATAGTACTTGCAGAATGCGTGGAAGACATCATTGATGATTCAATGGGCAAGACGGCGTTTACCTGCAAAGAGTTGTGGAATGTAATAAGCATGGCACGGCACGGAGAACATTCTGGTCATTCTCGCACCTGTATTCATCTCCAGTCATCTTGACTTGTCTTGCCACTGGATTCAGATGGACTCAGGTGTGAGAGTGTGGTCAACGAATTGCGCCTTTCTTCCTCACTATAATCCAATTCATCATGCAAGTCATTCTTCATCCAACTTCATCTATCACCTTCAAGCCCTGTGGGATGAGCGAGCGGCAAAGTAGCAGGTGTGGGTATGCTGGCACACAGGCGGCTCAGGCCCTATGGCCATCTCCTACTGACTGGAGCAGCAGTGGGATTCACCAGCCCCCTGAGCGACTGAGCAGCCCTCTATAGGAAAGCACTGCTCACCTCCATGGCATGAGGAAGGGGCTACAAAATATGCCCTAAACATTGTCTGCTCCATCATTACTTAACCATCTAGCTGCGGTTGGTAGGTACCCTATAACTGCGGTTGACATTCAACCAAAGTAAAAACAGGTAAAACAAAAAAAGCAAACACCATATTCCGTTAACCAATGGAACTTGGAATGTACACACCCTACTAGATACAGAAGGTTTGTTGGGCCCAGAGAGACGAACAGCACTGACTGGGAGAGAGATGGGCAGGTACAACATCGACACTGCAGCCTGGAATGAGACACGTCTTGCAGAAGAAGGTCAAATCTGTGAAGTAAGTCCCGGCTACACATTCTTCTGGAGTGGAAGAAAAAGTGAGGAAAGACGCCAGTCCAGTGTGTATTTGCCATTAAGTCAGCCCTGGTTGGCAAACTAGCTGGATTTCCAAAGGCTATAAAAGACAGGCTTATGACCATTAAGATATCCCTGCTGAACAGAAAGAAGCATGCAACCATTGTGAGCGACTACACACTAACAATGACCAATGAAAATGATGACTGTCTCAAAAATAAACATGCACATCAAACCACCACAGCATCCTCAAGCGGTAAAAGTGCAAATAAATGCTAAATGTCACCCACCTAAACAGTAAACAAATGCAGCTGTCATTTGAAAATATGCTGGGAGGCTGCCTCAAGCCCAGTGCCGCAGCTTATCAAGATGTGGAAACAGAGGATAGCTCTAAAGGACATAATTTACAACACTGCTATGGAAATGCAGGGTGTAACCCCCCCCCCCCCCCCCCCCCACCACCACCAATTACTGGCCAAGAAACACCTTCTCCACAAAGAATATTTGAACAACCTGAAGTCAACATAAAAAAAAAAGATGCCTTAAATAGCATCAAGAGAGTCATGCAGCAGAAACTCTGGCACATGCGGAACTCCTGGCTGAGCAACAAGCTGATCAGATTCAAGGCTTTGCTTAAAGACATGATAAGAAAAACTTTTATGACTCGCTAAAAGCGGTCAAAGGCCCTACATCACCATGCATAGTTCCCCTCCTTAGTGCAGAAGGATGAACACTTGGTCACTGATAAGAAAGAAATCCTCCAATGCTGGGTAGAGCATTTTAGCAACATCTTAAATGCAACCTCCTACATCGATAATGAAACCATCAACTGCCTTCCTCAAGTCCCCACTAATGATACTCTTCCTGACTTTCCAACCATAGTGGAAATAAACAAAGCTATCCAGCAACTCTCCAGCATTAAGGCCCCTGGTCCTGACTCAATCCTGGCAGAGATCTACAAAGCAGGTGGATTGGTTCTAATACTGCAGCTTCACCAAGTCTTTACAAACATGTAGGTGAACAAAACCATTCCACACGATTTCAAGGACATGTCAATAGTCCACCTATACAAACGTAAAGGAAACTGCCAATCCTATGACAACCACTGAGCATCTCCTTAGTCTCAATTGCAGGGAATATACTCACCAGAATTCATCTCAATCGCTTCACAGCCCATCTCGACCAAGGTCTTCCTCTTGACAGTCAATGTGACCTCAGAAAAGAACGAGGAAAATGATTTTTGCTGCAAGGCAGTTGCAAGAGAAATGTACGGAACAGAACTCTGAAATGTTCTCCACTTTCAATGATCTTACCAAGGCTTTTGATACAGTGAGCAGAGAAGGACTGGAAGATTATGGCAAAATATGGCTGTCCAAGAAAGTTTGTCCATATGGTGTGGTTATTTCATGATGGTATGCAGGCAAGAGTACAGAAAAATGTTGAATTGTCTGAGCTCTTTCCTGTCACCAATGGAGTGAAGCAAGGCTGTGTCCTTGCACCAACACTGTTCAACCTCAAGTTTTCAGCTGTGCTGACAAATGCCTTCGAAAATAACGACATTGGAATAAAAAATAGAATACTGCATGGATGGAAAGTTATTCAATCTCATAAGGCTAAAAGCTAAAACCATAACTACCACTGACACCATCAGAGAGCTGCTGTTTGCTGATGATTGTGCTCTATATGCCAACTCAGAGGCAGACACAACGTTTCAGCTTTCTCATATGTCTGTACCAACTTGGGCTCAATATCAACTTGGAGAAGACTGTAGGTATGTACCAGCCAGCTCAAGGGATTAATCACACTGAGCCAAATATCAAAGTGAATGATCATAGACTAAGTGTTGTGGACAAATTCACCTACCATGACAGCACTGTGTCACAACTGATGATGAAGTGAATGCAAGAATCTCCAAGGCCAAGACGGCCTTTGGCAGACTATACAATAATGTGTGGGACAGAAATGGAATAAGCCTGCAAACAACCATGAAAGACTACAAAGCAGTTGTATTATCCACACTGCTATATGCTTGTGAAACCTGTACTGTTTACCAGCAAAACGCCAGGAAATAAAACCACTTCCACACAGGCTGCCTTAGGAATCTATTGATAATTAAATGGCAAGACAAGATTCCAGACACTGAAGTCCTAGAAAGAGCATCCATGCCCAGTATCCACACTCTACTAATGAAGAATCAGGTTCGCTGGGCTTGTCACCTGACTCACATGCCAGAGCATAGGTTATCTAAACAAATTTTTTACAGCGAGTTGCACTGTGGTAAATGCTCCCAAGGTGGCTAGATGAACACTTTAAAGACACTGACAATCTCACTAACAGCTTTTGGAATACATCACGACACTTGGGAGACTGCTGCCAGAGACTGAAATTTGGGGAGTACATCATTACGCAAGGGTGTAGTCACTTGTGAAGCAAACAGGACTGCAAGAGCTGTGAAAAAATGTAGCTAGTCGATTTTCTAACACAATTAGATCCGAAACCGGAAATAATATTCTGCGCTTGCACAGAATGATCCATTGGGTCCCCAAGAAAGGCTATGAAAAGACCATGCATGTTTATGACATCATCCATTCACTTAAATATCACATGACAATAGCAAACGCCATCTTAGTTTCTGCAGAATAGGTCAGTCTAACATTCTGTGCGTAGCGACAGGTTGAAATTATCTTGTCTTTGAAATAATTTCAATTATTTGGCATACAGTAGGTACTTTTATTTTCTAGAGCTTGTTTAATTAGTTTTAACATATTTTTAGACAGATTTTCAAATTCTGCACCCATTGTTATATATATTTGGAATGTTTTATCGCCAATCGTCTTTAATTTGTGGTAGAAAAAAAAATATTTTTGCGGAGATGTTGTTTCATGTTTGCAATTGGAAATCCAATATGTCGGAGCTGCGCATATCGATCGGACTAGCGGAAATACTTTTTATACTTAAAAGGTTATTAATAATTTATCTGTATACTTTTACTATTTTATAATTTAACATGACTGAGCATATATTTGAAGTCAGTTTTCATATCCGTCTATGACCTGTTTGAGTCAATCTTGCACGGACTGACAGTACACTCAGTACAATTTATTTTCAAAGTAACTGTAAATGAGTAAATACTGTTAGATTAGTAATTTTTAAATCTACAGCATTTGTATTGTAATTTTGCATCTCTCATTATTGTTCATCAATGCTAGTATCTGTTGGAGACCTTTTCTAAATGGACCCCATCATACTCAGAAATTGAATTTTCATTGCAACATCATGGCTGATAATTTTTGAGGACTAGATGTTTTAATATTAATGTTGCATTACATTGATCATGTTTTTCTAATTGGGTATTTGCTAATGAGTACCACCACAGCTGCAGAGGCCTTGAGAAACCATATCCAGCGGCACCTCAATGAAGCCCGTTATGACAATTCTAAGCAGAGATATTGAGTGTTGTGATCTTGAACAAAGAAATAGTGAAATACTTCAGGAATCTCCTCACTGAGCTTCTTGCTACTATAACATTTTTGGTTCTTAAATGAACATCTTAGCAACCATGCATTATTGCGAACGGAATAGTGAGACCTAACTGCTCATGTCAACTGTAATTAGTAATTAATGAACATAATTAAATGGTGGCCATTTTTAATTTATAATTAGGTTGCGGCACATGCTATCGAAACTGGAAGTACTGGTTAGGTCTGTAGCATCATTCCGCATAATAAAAGATATAGCTTGCCGGAATTTAGTGCTAGCATTACGAATGTATGTGGTAATTAATGAAGAATAACTAATTGGCAGTCATTTTCAAATGCTAATTAGGTAAAAATAAAAATATATGACATGAGCAGTTAGGCTTCACTACCCCGCTCACAATGATGTGTGATTGATAAGATGCTAATTTGAAAACAAACAAGTTACATTAGTAAGAAAACAAATTTTGATCAATTCAGCTATCACTTTGACTGGGACACGAAGGAAACATGCACAGTCTACAGATTCCTGAGAATTTCTTTGTTTAATGATCAGGATGTGCAAATAAAATAATATGCATTATCTTCATTCTTCGCTTGGAATTAACATACAAGCATCATTGAGGTACCGATGGATTTGGTTTTTCCATGGCCTATCTATCTGTGATGGTCTTATTACTTATTAGTAAACACTTAATTTGGAGAAAAATTTTTTTTCTCAAAATACCTTAAAAAAAAAAGAACAAGGCTGGACAGAAAACCCACTGACTGCAACTGCAGGAGATACCGAATAAGGGTAAGACGTAATTACTAATAAACCTTAAAAAACTTTGCCCACATTATCAAAGGACATAGGCCTTACCAGCCATTCTTGGAACTCACGGCATCAAACTTTCAACCCCACTGGACGAAATGAATGGTCATCATCATTCTTGACCGACAAACACCCTAGTAGTACTAGTACATTCCGTCATCTGCCATATTGGATATGACTTCGTCTTCAGTGTTCCACTTTTTTTTTGGACAAAAAATATCTAGAAACGGCCCAAACAACATCCATAAATATCTAGATTTAGTTGGAAAGTATCTAGGAAAAATATCCAGATTGATAAAGTAAGAAATTACATACGTATTGATGTGAGTGTCGACCTCCCTGGCGAAGAGGTTTACGGCTTTCGCCGAAACCCCGTATATTCTCGTGAGTAAGGCAGCTGCGCTCGTACCGGCAGCGGTTCGAGCCGCTCTAGTAACTTACGGGGGTATGTGAGCTGGTCGCTCAGAAATCAATGGCAAACTGCTGAGCGTAATCTTGCCTAGTTAGCTGTTCCAATTTCTTTTAATACACGACCAGGGAGCTGATAAGTTGAACAGCATTTTCCTGCTCTCATCAGGCCAAATCTTATTGTCAAGATAGCATTTAAGAGGTCAAGTTTCATCCTGTTTCTTAGTTTACATTTTGTATAATTCATAGTACTGAAAACTCTTTCCACATCAGCATTTGAATGGGATAGTATCATGGCAGATATCGCACATTCAAAGAGCTCACAGAATAGACTGTTACCTGAGGCATCTTTAAATTGTCTTACTTCACTCCAAAAGGCTTCAGTCTCTGTTTCTCCAGTCAACCAAATTTATTTTGGTTAACTGATATTCTGTTTCCGCCACACTATTATCAGTAGCCCCTAAAAATTTCATAACTTGACAATATTTTGATATGTCTTTACTGGCTGAAGTATGGTGTTAACAGAAAAGAGTGAAATATATTCCAATACATCTAAATTTTCAGGAAGTCTCTGCTTCAATTGCTTGAATAATGAGAGAAGAAAATTTTGACAGCGCTTTCTTAAGTTATTCTCTTCATTTTCTGTTAACAGTCCTTTTGTTTTCAAACCATCAATTTTTTATTCAATTTGGTATCCCAGGTATGGTTTAAGAGCCAAATAGCTCTCTATAGTGCAAGTGAACAAGTCGGCTTTACAAGTTGGCAATATAAGTGATTAAGTCTTTTACCAATTGAGTGAAATAGCAAAGTGAGGTCGTCAAGTAATTTAACTTTATCAATATTTTGAGATTCAAATAGTTTATTAACCTTTTTGCACTTCACTTAAAATGGGTTGTAAAAAGAGAAGGAATGCCAATTTTTTTTTTTTCATCACTGTACATTCCATACAGTATTTCAGCTGTGTAGCACTTTTCACTTTGTCTTGTTATTTCGAAGTGTGTCTTCAACTCCAACCATTGGTTCACAATTACTTCAACAGCTGGTTGAATTGATAACCATCTAGTTTTGCAATATCACAGAATTTTCAGTGTTGAGGAACTATCATTTAATGCTTTATATAAATAGATTATATTGCTGTTGTCTGACAGATGATTTGGAGAACCAGTTATACATTCTGATGAGGCATGTGATAACGCTAGCTGCAAGGAACGACACGCACATTTTATGAGGATTAAAGATGGGATATCTTCCTTTTGCATAAACGCCATGGTAGATACCAACCATTACCGATGCATTATCGGTTCCAATTGCAGCCAAATTCTTGAAGTTTAAATGTTTACTGACCAAAAGTTTCTTTAGTGCCTGAACTATACTTCCTGCATCACACTCTTCCAAGTGAACTAGTCCAAGAAATGTAGAAACTACTTTATCTTTGCTGCTGCTATAACATATAATACATACACCAAGCACTTTCAGAACAGAAAAGTCATTCGATTTGTCTAATAATAATCTATATTTGTTTGTAGAAATATCACTGATCAAATCTTCTTCAAAGTGCGAAAACAAAGTACTTCTGATCATATCTTTACATTTGCTGCGGTGCATTTTCACGTCCATTAGCACTTTACTGTCAGAAATAGTGTTTTTAAACAAATCAATCAAATGGTCACAGTTCACGATTGCACAATGAGAAGTTAAAAATAATGCGACAGATCCTTCAACTTTTGATGATTCATTACTCTGTGTAGTTCTGAAAATAGATGTCAACAGTGGCATATCCTCAAATGGCATTGCAATTTTATGTTTTTTAGTCTTTGCATGTTTCTTCAAGTTTTGTATTTTCGCTTTCACTTCGCACTTGCAGTACATAAACGAGCCTTAGTCGCATCTCCATGAATTGACATCACCCAATCTTTAATTATGTCATCCTGCAGCCACTCTTTCCGAAATCTTTGTTCATATTGCTTTACTTTTGGCATGCTGAAAGATGTGTTCAAAGTGGAAGACACATATGAAGGTGAGCAATTATAAAAAAATCACATGAAAAAGAATGACAAAGTCGGCATCACAGCTATAATTCGCAACACAGTGAGTTTACAGTTTAAATAATGGTATAATTTATGCGCCCTTTTACTCATTACCGGGGGGTTGCCAGATTGTTGAGCGTTGACCCAAGTCAGTTCAAAGTTTAAATAATGGCAGTTACCATAATTTACGCGCGTCCAGACCAAACAAAAAATGGGTAAATGACACCGAAAGAAAAGTAAAATCTAGAAAGTATTCAAAATATCTGACTCCAAATGAAAAGTATCTAGAATTGCATCCAGCATCCAAACGTCAGAAAACGGCATCCAGACGCCGGAAAAACCTCTAGATCTGAATATAAAATATCTAGAATGGCAACTATGTTCGTCTTCAAAAGTAACATTTCAGTTTCAGTGCCGAAAGTTAATTTTTCCCTGCCTGGTTTTAACATAAAAAAAAGGACCGATAGTCCAATTGGCATTCAGATACTGCCGTTGGAGTGCGATGTGTTAAGCTTTAAACCTTCACATATTCTAGATCATGGCCTATGTGATGGGGTAGATAACAATAGAAGGGAAAATGTTTAACCAAGTTGATAAATTTAAATAACGAGCGCAATTAAAGCATCAAATTGAAGATGCATGACAGTGATTAAGAGAAGAATAGGTCGAGCGAAAGCTGCACTTCAGAACATTAAAAGCATATTGTGCAATAAGTCACTATCATTGAATGTAAGAGAGTACTGAAATGACGAAATGTTATATAGAACCTGTTTAGTTGTGTGGCAGTGAATAATTAAACGTGAATGAACAAGTGAGGAATAGCTTAGAGACAACGGAGATGTATTTCCTAGGAATAATGTTGTGAATATCTTCGACTGCCAGAGTAACTAACAATGATTGCGAGGAAGAAACTAATGAAACTAGAGCATTATACACAACTATAAGCAAGAAACAAACAACATTCCTTGATCATGTGATGACAAGAGAAGCATTGAAGAACATCATGATAGCTGGAAAGATCAGTGGGATAAATGATAAGAGGCAGAGGCAGACCGAAGGAAAAGATACTGGATGGACTGAGATGGTGGCGTGAAAGAATATCAATTATCATCAGCAGAGTTGATCCAGAACAGCACAGACTGAGATTTGTGAAAAGCCGTGAACGTTAACCCCATTTGGCAGGGCACATGGTGATGATTCCTTAATGCTTCATCAATTTTCAGAGAGATTCATAGTCCACTAGTCTAATATAGATAGAGTGGTGAAATGAGTTTGATGCTTTGCTCTATTATTGTGCGCAGTGTTACTATCTGATCAGTGCAGGATCTATTTGGTCGAAGGTCGGCCCGTTCATCCCTTAGTTGTTTGCCAGTTGCATCTCGCAGTTTTTCGGGAATAAATCTGCGTATCTTTCCAGGACAGTAGTATTATTTCTCCATAATTTTTGCGCTCCTGTAGGTTTCCTTTCTTTGGCAGCTTCACCAGATACCCTTCTCTTGTCTGCTGGGATGTCTTCAGTTTCTCAGGTCTGCTAAATAATTTGTTGAGGTGTTTACGTTAATTTTAACGGCCACTGCTGTGATGCCATCTGGAACATCTTTCCCATCCTTCAGACGTTTGATAGCTTTGCTAATCCTTTCCTTACATGGTTTCTCAGGTGATATTCAGCTCCACTTCTGCAGGCTGGTTATCTGGAGGGTTGTCTGGAACTGGTATTTTTAGGAGTTTCTCAAAGCATTCAGCCCATCAGTTTAACTGATCCTTAATGCTAGTGAGAACTTTCCCATTTGTGTTTTTGAACTGTCCTATTGGCTTATCATACTTTCCTGCTATTTTCCTGTTGGTGTTGCAAAAACCTCTAAAGTTTTGTTCTGATGCTGCTGCGTCCGCCTCTCTTTCTAGGGCATCTATATAGTGTCCTTTATCTGCCTTTACTTTCTTAATTAGCTTTTGCTGATTTTTCCTGGGCTCCATGCTGACTTTCACAGCTCTGGTCTTGCAATTATTTACATCCGCTTTCTTGCTTCTCCTCTCTCCTGTGTGGGTGAATGGGTGTGTGGGTGGTATGTGTGGGTTGGGGATGGGTGTGGAAATGTGTGTGTGGGGGATATGTCTGTGTGGGTGGGGTGTGGGTGGGGTAATTGTGGGTGGATGGAGGATTATGTGTGGGTGGTGAGGGTGTTTGTGGGTGGGGGATGTGTGGAGAGATTTGTGTGTGTGGGTCAGGGATGTGTGTGTGTGAGGGTGGGGTGTTGTGTGGGAAGGGAGATGTCTGTGGGTGAGGGATGTGTGTGTGGGTAGGTAGATTAGGTGTGATTGGGTGTGGAATGTGCGGGTGGGTAAAGGATTATGTGAGAGTGGGGAATGTGTGTTTAGCTGGGTAAATGGGATGTGTGAGTGTGGGTGGGTAGATGGGAGATGTATGTGTTGATGGGTGGGTGGGGGATGTGTGAGTGGTTGAGGGATGAGTACATGAGTGGGTGGATGTGTGTGGGAGAGGTGTGTTTGTGGATGGGGGATATATTGGTAGGTGATTATGTGTGTGTGGGGAGATGTTTGTGTGTGTATGGGTGGGGTGTGTGGGGTTAAGGGATGTGTGATTGGGGGATGGGTTGAGAATGTGTGGGTGGGTGAGTGTGTGTAGGTTGGGGGGTGAGTGAGTTTGTGCAGGTTGGGGGATGTGTGTGTATGGGCACAGGATGTGTGGGTGGGTGGGGGAGATTGTGTGGGTGGGGGATGTGTGGTTGGGGTATGTGTTTGACTGGGTGGTTGGGGGTCTGTGCGTGTGTGGTGGAGGATATGTGGGTGGGTGAGTGTTGATGGGTTATAGGATGGGTGGAATATGTGTGTAGGTGGGGAGATGTGTAGGTGGGTGATGGGTGGACAGATGTATGGGTGTGTGCCTGGGTGTGTGTGTGTGGGAGATGTGTGTATGGGGGATGTGTGGTGGGTGGGTGTGTGTGGAGGATGGGTGCATGTATGTGTGCCTGGTGGTGTATGTGTCGTTGGGTGTGGGATGGGTGGGTGGTTGGGGGTATGTGTCTTATAACATGGTAATATGCATTGTTTTATGTTTGCAACATTCATTTGACAATGTTTTTTTCCTATGTGAATGCATTATGCATTATTGATGAACGAAAGATGAGTGACTGGAAGGGCCGAATGTAAGACGGGCCTGCGTGCCCAATTTGCTACCCTTTGAAAATAAAGTCCATTCGTTAGTTCATTCTCTAATATCTTTTTAAGGGTTTTCAGCGTGTCAACGGTTTATGATTTCTTTCTCATCTGCCAAGTACTTCGAGACATGATCGCTCCAAATGTTTTAGCCTGTTGACCGGAGACTTACATACTCACTTCATCTACTAACTACTTCAGTATTTTTATTTTTTTGCATATCCCTTACAGGACGTTGCAGTCAACATCAGCATTTTTCAGCTGCTGTTGATGTACTAGGCAAGATTGTGCTCAGTAGTTTGCCACTGCTTTCTGAGCGACCGGCTCACATTCCCCATAAGTTACCAACACAGCGAGAACCGCTACCGATTCTCGCTCAGGTTACATTACTCATGAGAATATATGGGATTACGGGGGAAAGACGTTAACTCCTAGGCTAAGGAGACTGGCACTTCAGTATTACCTCAATAAAAACAATTAAATTTTAAAAAATTACATTCATATGTGTAATATTACACTTGAAAATGTTATTAGCTATAATTAAGTTCACTGACATATTTACATAATTATTTATTAATTAATAATTGAATATAAATGCAACAACTGTTTTACTTGAAATTATGAGTTTAAAATACATTTCATATGTGCATGTGTTGCAATGCATGACACATATGACAACAGACAAAATAACATAAATAGTGACACACACACAAAAAAAAAGAGCAAATAATCATTTTAAAAATGTATTGAACTTTTATAAACTAACATTAATGTGAAAGTGATTCAATTCAGGAATATCCACATAATTTATTAACATTTGATGTACACAATTTTTTAAAATTAATTATCATGCTTTTAAAATAATCTAAAACATTATGAGAAATAACCTATGATGAAATGTATTAATATTGAAAACTCATATTCATATTCAGAGAGTTCACTGAAAAATACGGAATGTCAAATGAAAAAGTAGAAAAACAAAAGCTATTGTCTATATGAAAGTACGACATTGCTGATGCAAACAAACAAACAAAAAACCCTAAGATATTCACTGTCGGGATATATATATATATATATATATATATATATATATATATATATATATATATATATATATATATATATATATATATATATATATATATATATCTTCTTCTTCTTCAGCTTTCCGAGCCATTGAGGTTCTTTGCTGCAAATACAATCCGTCTCCATTCGTCTCTCTGGTGGACCTTCTCTTGCCAGTCATTGATTCCAAGTGCTTGTAGGTCTGTACATGTATTATCTCTCCACCATCTTCTTGGTCTACCTCGGGGTCTACGGTCATTTATTTCCTGAGTGTAAGCGAGTTTTGTTTCCCTATTATCTTCCATTCTTTCTATATGCCCCAGCCATTGTAGTCTATTAGCCTTCATGATACCAGTGATTAGCTGGGGACTTAAACAGATCATAAATGTCTTTGTTACTTCTTCTTTTCCACTCTCCACTTTGTGTATCCCTAATGGGTCCAAAGATGCGTCTTAAAATTTTGTTCTCAAAGGTTTGTAACAAGGCTTCGTCTCCTTTCGTTGTACTCCAGGTTTCAGAGCCATACAGCACAACTGGTCTGATCAGTGTTTTGTATATTGTGATTTTGGTGTTACGAGATAGCGCCTTTGATTTTAGTAGATGTTGTAGTGCATAGTATATCTTATTTCCAGAGTTGATTCTAGTTTGTATTTCTTCCCTTATGATGTTGGAGCAGTTGAAGATTGTACCCAGGTATTTGTATGTTTCCGTTCTTTTAATGGTCATATTATCTATTTGTATGTGGCCAGAGCTTTTAGCCATTCCGTCTCTTGAAATTACCATATATTCTGTCTTATCTTGGTTGATAACCAGCCCCATCTGTTGGGCTTTTTCCTTTCAGTGAGTCAATATTTCCAATGTCTTTTGTTCACTTTGCCTTATAATATCTATATCATCTGCATAACCAATCAGCTTGGATGTTCCTCCAATATCACATTCCTCCTTTATCTTCCTTACAACTTTCTCTAGAGCCAGATTGAAGAGTAGCGGCGATGGTGCATCACCCTGTTTCAAGCCAGATGTTATTTGGAAGGGGTCTGATTTCCTGCCTTTATATGTTACTATATTATAAGTATCTTCCATGCATAGTCTGGTCATGTTGATTAACTTCCTTTCAAGAATGCTACCCTTCAGTAGATCAGCCTGGCCGGATGGATAAGAAAGCATGTTCTTAAACATCTGGTGTGATGATGCTAAGGTAAGGGGTTCAACCCCTACACCAGAAGTTATAAGATTAAAAATTTTGATTTATTGTCCTTGACTTGGGGATGTAAATTACAAGTACCTCTGAAGTTGAAGTGGGTTCGCCTGATGGCGAGGGAGATTATTAATAGGGAAAGCTAATCCACATGCAAAATTCAGTCAAGCACTACAGGAAGTAGTGTGTATGGACTGCGCTTGGGTTCAAAGTGAGCAAGTACATACGTACGCGTGCGTGCGCCAACACCCACCCACCCACACATATGATATGAATGGAACTGACATAAGATCTCCTTGCAATGGATAGGGGTTATTTAGTAAATCCAGACGAGTGGATTGTGATGGTTATTTCCAACACAGACGTATAAGAAACCAGTAGATCCATATCATTTTAAAATGTTTGTGCTAGTTACACCTACAGATCTATTGTTACACTCACAAGCACACACGCACTTATGTTCATTATATGATGTCACATTTATGTATGTAAGGTAATAATATAATACCACAATGGCAGGAGAGACAGTGCTTGCTGCTATGGGTGGACATTATAACTATGTAATAACACCCTGATATCATGAGGTGCTAATTAGAGGAGTCACGTGGAGCTCTACAGGTTAAGTGTTCAATGGGGTTAATATAAGAGTGTCTGATCTTTGGGATTACCTGCCGGTGTCAGTCTCTGCGTCAGCCTCAGTGAGTTACGATGAACGCACGCTCATCACGCACTTGTAATGGCTGCACACAATATACCCATTACATAGTTTGGGTAATACATACGCCACCACACCTTTGCTTCAAACACAACCATGATAATTCTGTATAACACTGACCATGGGGTAACATATTATATCTAAAGCCATGAAATCAATCAATCAATCAATCTGAAGCCATGGGGTAACATATTATATCTGAAGCCATGGGGTAACATATTATATCTGAAACATACCAAATTTATAATGAGTATGCATAAAGATAGCTACTCATAATAATAATAATAGCACAACAAACATTCACCCCGATGTGAGGTATAGCTCTGGCTTCATGAGGTGCGGTGGTATCGTGATTAGAGTGCTAACTCTCTGAACACCGCCTGCGTGTATTCTGAGGGAGTGGCTAACCTTCCACGATTCCCTCATCTCCCCTGCTCTTGCCTCGGGCACCGTATCTCCTCCTGGTCCCTCCAGGATTGACCGCTCTCCCTGGCGGAGGGGATGCGGTTGAGTCTTTGACACACACCCGCCCCTCTTGTGTTGCGTCATCAACTTTCACTTATTGGTTGTGACGCAAGGAGGTTTCTACACAAAAAATTAGTGTCTCTAATTTTTGTCAAAGACTCTAGATAACCTGGCTCTGGGCTTTCCAATAGACTATTAACAACTATTGTCACAATGTAGTAAAGCCTCACTTGGCTACTGGCAATCGCCACAAACTTGCGTGGTTGGCGTGAGCCCCTTCTCACATGCTATATTATATTTATCAGAGGTATGTCTGAACCGGACCGTTGTCTTATAAGACCTGCCCTCACATAGTAAATTAACTTACTACCCATACAAAGTTGACTTTCTTAGGGTCAACACATGAATTGCTTCATGTCCCCCATATAATATTTAACAACCAATCTACAAGAGTGTGTGCGACAGGCTTTACCTCCTTCGCTTCCGCGCGTAAGCACTTTATTTCACTGTTAATTTAGTTCTTCGTTGTCTATTATGTCCCCTGGCCCGAAGTTATCTGCCTTTGACCTACAACTAGTGTATGCATTTTATATGTTTGTTTTTCTGGTTGTTTGCGTGTTTGGATGCACTACATCTACTAATCTAACTTCTACCCTATATTTCTACCTTATATGTGTATGTCTGTTAGTTTTTTGAGTGTCATAAATTTGTTCAATGTGGCCACAAACAGGTGTATAACACTAATTCGTGACTACATTCCATTGTTATGAAACCCAAAATACTGTAATCTAAGTTCTAAACTATATCACAGACAACAC
Source organism: Cepaea nemoralis (assembly GCA_014155875.1). Lineage (NCBI taxonomy): Eukaryota > Metazoa > Mollusca > Gastropoda > Stylommatophora > Helicidae > Cepaea > Cepaea nemoralis. The sequence goes on from JACEFZ010009122.1 coordinate 19,079, forward strand.
ATTCACACTAACACAATTTCACTAGCGAAAACCAACATTAATATAAACAAATATTAAAAGTCGTGGCAGGCAGCAGAAGAATTTGCTGACTGCTTGCATTCTCTCCCGTCTATCTTTCATTCATTCTCACTTTCACACTTCTGTCATACTCTTTTCACCCTTAGTTCTATCACACATCACTCATCCCTCCATACTTATTCTTCTGCTTATTTAAAAACCTTGGAGTGAGACTGTACACGTTTGGCTCAGTTTGAGATGATTGAGCCTCATGACTGTGCGCGAGTCGTTGCACGAGTCATATATGTACATTATATTTACCTGGGCGAGACAGGGTTGATGGCTTGTCCCTTTGATCTCATCATCTCGTATGTTACACTAACATAAAGTATCATATTTTATATTCTAATAAACTATTCTCCTTTTATAATTAAGTATTTAATGTGTTACCAAAGTTCTATTATGTTAATTATATGATCTGTTTATCCTACTCCTTATGTTTATCTAACTTAAGGGATGTAATGTAACTATTTAAATGTAATTAGTGTGATATGAGTTATGTACCTTAATTACCTGGATGATGTGAACATAAATTATGTACTTTTCTAATACTATACTATCTAATGTTGTTAGATTGACAATGAATCATATGATTAATGTCCTTAATCTAAATTATGTAAATGATGTATGTAAAATGATAATACTAATTACTGGTAATGTTTGATCGATGGTATGGTTTTCCTTAATATGGAATACACTAACCTAAACTAAAGCTAAATGAAATGTAACACTCTAAATGGTACTATTTCTATTAAAATTTTACTTTAGCTTGTAATTACCTATTTTTTTACGTCTAACCTAATATTTTAAGCTAAATAGCTGGGTTGATTACTGTACTAACTATACTACTTAAATAACTGAGAATTATTATATTACCTAATTCTATCTCTCATCTATCACTATGTTAAAATATTATCTTACATATCACATTAAGTTTATATACATGGTATTCAGTTCTCTCAGGTTAGTAGTTGCCTTCATGTTTGTATATTGGTATAGGCACAATCTAACTACATAATTTGCCTGGGTATCTGAAATATATTTCACGGTCATAATAATGTTCATCGGTAGTGCACGTGTAGAGCTTCGCTGCTGTCGTAGCTTAGTCTTTATGTGTCTGAAATTAAGCACTGTCCTGACACTGTTTTCTACATTTCACACAAATGATACACCGGACTGGAGCTTAGTTGGAAATGAGCTATCCTGATTCACACGGTAGTATCTAAGTTCTGTAGCACAGTTCTTAAGTTAATGTCTACGGACACATGATAGTTCGTTCTTAAGCATACAATGGGTGTATATGTACCCTATTTTACATAGCATATTGTACTGTATTCATGTACTAACTATCACTCTACATTATTATGTGGGATTTCAGGTATTATTACCTCAGATGGTCTACTGAGGGTATCAGCCAGAATGTTGTCTTTACCCTTGATGTGTTCTATACTAAACGTATAGTTCTGAAGTATCAAAGACCACCTGTATATCCGGTCGTTTCTATGCACCCCAGTTTGGATGACCGTGATGGGAGAATTATCTGTCTGGACAATGAAGTGTACACCCGCCAGAAACCGATAGAGCTTCCTCACTGAATAGATGACGCTGAGGGCCTCCAGTTCTGCTATCGAATATCTGGACTCGGCAGGTGTGATCTTACGGCTCACGTAGCAAATCGGATGGAAGATGCCCTCATAAAATTGGCCTAAGACTGCAGCGATGGAGATCCTGCTGGCATCTGTCCTAAGATAATAAACGAGCCCAGGATTAGGCAAGCGGAGGATGGGAACATTACTAAAAAGAATTTTCAATTTTGACAATGCAGAAATTAATAATGCATCTTTAACATCCAATTTTACTGATGCTTTTAATACATTAGAAAACACACTTGTTATTTCAGCTAGGTTTGGAATAAATTTACTATAGTAATTAACTAATCCCAAAAGACTTCTAACCTGCTTTTTCGTAGTAGGCATGGTTAGATTCATAATTTTTGTAATAATCCTATTGTCAGTCTTCAGTTGACCTTGAGCGATGACATGACCCAAAAATTCAATTTCTTTTAGGCATAATTTGACTTTGCTTGGTTTGACAGTGAGACCGAAGAGTCGCACTCTGTCAAAGGCATGTCTCAGTTTCAGTAGGTGTATTGTCCATGTCATCAGTATTCTGATTTATTCATGTGTATTCTATAAGTTCACTACATGTATGCCCCTCGTCGGATTTGCCAGTCTCACTAACTAGTGTAGTTGCGCTCTGTATGTCTGTCGTCTGATCACTAGGTGTTGGTTGCACTCTGTTCGTCTGTCACTACTTCTGTCTCTTGTCTTGAAAAGTGAGGTTTTCGCATGTTGACATGGAATATCTCTAAGTGTCTGTTTATCGACATTCCATCGTCAACATGTACCATGGTTATGTATCACCTTGAATGGTCGTTGCCATTTCGTTTGTATGGAAGTAGCCTAAATCTGTCTTGATCAAGTTCAAGATCACTTGTTTTCGCACCTTTGTTTGTGTGCTTGTGGTAGAACTGACCCTTCCTCTATCAAATGGCTTGGGAGCCAGTATAGAAGGTTGTACTTCAGTTGTAGGATGTCTACCCTTAAAATTTTGTACCAATTGTTGACAGACATTACAAGCAAATACATTATGAAAACATAATTTTATCTTATTGAAAAAACCTGGTCTGGTGTTTGTTGTATGCAAGATGACCAGTCACCTGTGTTTTATGTGCATATTTTGGCATAGTTAACCGGTGTTGTTCAGGTAACACCTGTTCATGGTTACCAGTAGCATGACCTGTAGTTGAAATGCCATTCTTACGTCTAAATAACAAGATGCATTTTTGGTCACTCTGGATTTGACCTTTAATAATTTTAAAGTATGGAGACACATTAAGAGTTGATTTCTGTTGGTGTAAAAGTTTCTGTTTGTTTGTGTCATCTGTGCTGGTTGTAGAAAGCATCAGTAGTGTCTCATATTGTAATGTGTTATGATGTTTTGAAGTGTCTGTTTTTGCTGTTGTAATAGTTACCTTTACTTTTTCCCATGCAACTATTTCATCATTCGTACAATGTTTTAGTTGGGGTAAGCACCCCAGAATTAAATCAGTACAAGGGTTGTTCAGTATTGCACAGGTAAAGGTACCAGAGAGAAAAGGAGAGTCAATCTGGGCTTTTGCCAAAGGGTAGATTTCAATGTTACCCGAAAAGGTACGGCATTTGACAGTATCACCTGTGTAATCACCCGGATTAACCAGTTCTTTCCGAAGACCAATAAGGGTACTGCCGCTGTCCAGCAAACACTGGCATGCTACATCATTGACCATCGCATTGTGGAACACAAGATTGCCTCTGGAGGCTACTGCTGCGTTTACACTCTCAGATGAGCATAGTACTGTATGTCCACACTCTAGTTTCGCGTCTGTATGGAATTGGTGACATCGTTCACAGCTGTCGAAGCTCAACATATCGTATGCACCACAAACATTTTCTGCTTGGTTATTAGGTAAGTCACTTTCACTCTCAGACTCATTCTCACTACCACCCTCTGAAGAGGTGTCAATCAAAATGGCATTATTGGCTTTCATACGCTGCCGGCCAAGGCACTTATTACTATAATGGCCATAACAGGAACAAAAAAAACATTTGATTGCACGCCTGTATGCAGATCTTTTACTTTGCTGTTTCTTGATCACATTTTCAAGATGCGCCGGATAATTTGGCGATTTGTCACACATAGCATAAGTGTCATGTAAAAGGTGACAATGGATACATTTTTCCATTTTCCTATCTTTCTTATCGTATTTCTGATAGGGTTTCCTATTACTTTGGTAGTTTTTAGTTTGGTCTTTGACAAAGGAAACTATTTCAGAGTCATTGGAGGTCTTAAACACATCTCTGTTAGAAGAAAAATATGCTGACCCTTTCTTTTCAAACTGCTCTATGTTTTCAATGTCTGACTGCTGTAAAAATTTGGCAAAAGGAGAAGGAATGGTGGATATAACCTTATCCATGGTAATTAAGTTTTTTAATCTATCAAAGTCTTTTCCTATGTTAGCTGCTTTAAGCCACCTGTTTAGTACACTCTGTACATTTGAAACATAATCAATAAAGGTTTCACTAGGTTTAGGCTTTAGATTTGAGAACTGAACTTGATACCCAGGGGCATCAAGTAAAAAGTGCTGCATAATCCTATCATGGATGTATTGATAGCTAGATCTAAGCTCTGTCGGTATAGTTTCTATTACTTTAAGGGGCTCACCACTGAGATTCTTCGTATAAATTGGGGCCCACATCTCTAATGGAACTTGATGATATTTAAATTGATATTCTACATTCTCTGTCCATGCTGATATTGAATCATCTTTACAATATGGTTTGATAATATTTTTGTATTTATTGAATTTATTTTCCTCTTGTTGACTTCTTAGTTTAGTGGCAGAGATCTCTGAGTGTGACTCTACGTCCATGCTTTTCATTTTCAACTGTGTCTCTGATTCTACTTGAATCTGTTTTTCCTTTAGTTCTAACTCCCTTTGTTTTAATTCTTTATCCTGCTGTAATTGCTGTTGCTTGATTTCTAATTCTTTTTGTTTTGATTCTTTCTCTTGATCTAATTGCTTTAGCTTAATCTCCTTATCATGTTCTAACTGTTTCTGTTTTGTTATTTCAGCTAGTTGAGCAATCTCTTTTTGATGCTGTCTTTCTTGTGCGCGTTCGTCTCTTTCAGCATCTTCTTTTCGTATGCGATCAGCTTTTTCAGCCTCTTTTGCTTCTTTAAAATTTTGATCTGCATATTGTTGTAGCTCTTTTCCTGTTAATTCTAGATCTTTACCTGCTTTTATGAAATCTGATAAAGTTGCCATCTTACTTTAGTACTTGGCTAACAGTGATAGGCAATGATGACTTTAATCAGTTATTTATCTTTGATATGTTATGTTTGTTCTTATCTGATCACTATCAGTTGTGCTTTCTGTTTATACCCTGCCCAGATTTATCTTACAGAAAAACAGAGTATACAAATATGTCAACGCGTTACAAGCTGAAAAAGAGATGCACTATTAATTTAATTGCATGCCAAAATATATAAGTGTACTCAGCTTTAACGTTCCCGAGGATCGGGGAACGGAACTCCGTTGCCACAGGTCACCTTGGTACTCTAGGGTGGAGACACGTGTCGTTACCAGCAAACTATATTTGGTACACAGGGCCGTAATCAGGTGTAGTCGCCCTTTGATATGCAGGGCGTAGTAATCAGGCCTATTACACGATATGTTAACCCAGACCCCTAAGGACAATGACTTAACCAATGACAGACAGATTCACGAACAACTAGAATATGTATTAAATAAATTAAATGTCAATGTCCTGTCTTTGCTCTATCAGTTATTGCCTTATGTTACTATCCTATTTAATTTCTGTAAGTGCTGTGCAGGCAAGTATCATCTGCCTGGCCAAAAAATAGTTCCATCGTGACGGTAAACACAGGGAAAATATGACCAAAACTATGCATATCTGCTTTTAAAGAAATAAAAATAACATCATAATGTTTAAATAAATAAATATATTCCTTTAGTAATTGAAAATAAATAAATAATAAATGATATAACGTACCGATTCAGGCGAGCACCCGTTTAGCCATTCTCTACCACACTCGATTGCTGTATGCTAATGAGCCCAGACGACTGGTTTGTCAATCATCTGACGTCACCGCACAGCGCGATGAAAAATCGATATTGTCGGCTGGCTTTGTATCGCTCCGCCGTGAATCATTTTTGGTACTCATTTCTCAACAAACAGGTAAATATATAAATAAATATGAGAAATCAAGAATTTAATACTTACAGCTTTGATGAATATATAAGTTGCCTAAATAAATATTTCATAAACACAATTAAACAGTTTAATACGTCACGATAGGCACATTTCTAGCTTGCAAAATTCTCTCGTCTGCACAAATCACCGTCACTACACAAATTAAACCTAGTCCTAGAGCCGTGGACGAGTGGAGTAGCTTGAATATTACATTCAGCTTCACTTCTGACAACCACAATTACCCTGTACTGTGGGTATTAGCTTGGCGCTTTCGTCCAAGCCACCACTTCTGACACACAATTACCCTGGCCTGTCAACAACTTAACTGACAGGCATCATCGGGTACTTCTCACACACCATACAAGACAACTTGCAAGTCGTGTGGGAGGCAAAATGCATGGTTCCATTTTATTGCCGTTGGCTCGCTTACAAGCGGTAAACAGTCGCTAATGCAATACACAATATACAGCCACAGAATTATCTAACACAAACTGCTAACCCTATGCTAACTCTATCTATTAGTGAACACAAAACTCCTAACGCTTATTCTAAAACGACGTGAACGCCCCAAGTCCAGTCTCCCGTCTGTCTAACATCTCTCCCGTGGTTACACACCAACGCGGGGTGACCTTCACCTTCGTGCGTGTTACCTCACATCGCACGCTGATGGCAAAACGTGGCCTGTTGAGTGTCTACTCAACTGTGCTCTGGCTTCATGAGGTGTCGGTGGTATCGTGATTAGAGTGCTAACTCTCTAACACCGCCTGCGTGTATTCTGAGGGAGTGGCTAACCTTCCACGATTCCCTCATCTCCCCTGCTCTTGCCTCGTGCACCGTATCTCCTCCTGGTCCCTCCAGGATTGACCGCTCTCCTGGCGGAGGGGATGCGGTTGAGTCTTGACAAGGAATAAGTGGCCAATTTGCCCTGTATTTGCAGGTGACGAGCCCAGGTGATGAAATCTCCTCAAATGAAGAAAAACATTAAATTCAAATTTGCACACAAACATCTACATTTTTTAGTAATGACTATTTTATCAGCAAGCACTACAGATGGTGAAGGAAATGCCAATCATTGGCTGCTGAGATAGTCTATGGTTCAGTTGAACATTCTACCTCCAGTTCACCAAAGATATGACTAAACATTTGAATAAAGTTTCTGCTGCACATGATAGTCATCTGTACCATTAAGTATTTCCATTCTGGCCAAATTCACTCTACTCTGGGTTTACTTAGCAAATACTTGGGGAGGAGACAAACACGCTCTACTCTGGTGTTACTTAGTAATACTTGGAGAGGAGATAAATACATTCTACCTGGGTTACTCAGTAATACTTGAGGAGGAGACAACACACACTCTACTCGGGTTTACTATCATTTCTTCTTCTTTCTGCGTTCATCCAAAGTGGTTTTTTTTCTTTTCGGATGTGATTGCGTTGTGCTTGTTTACAGCAGAGCTGCGTTCTTGCGCCGTTAGGCCGACACATCCGACTTCTGCGGGCATTTGTTGACCGGGTTAACCTTCCCGGGGGTTTCGTAGGACGTTTGACTCTCACTATTGTGGTGTTATCTCCCATCCTAGCTGGCCCATATAGAACAGCCAAAGAATCCTGGTCAGCCCTCAAGGGAAGGCAGGGGCAGACCATGGGCATTCCCCGCCATCCAAGGAGGCTTCCATAATTGCAGATGCCAACACACAGCGTTCTGGTACTGGGCTCATCAAGGAATCGTCACGTCCTGCTGGCTGCTTAGCTCACTTCCGTATATTGGGCCTTCCGTTCACCATAGGCTGTTCTTCCGGAAACCAGATTTTTTTTTTTGTTAAAACCTTTTTTGTTTTTTTTATAATATCTATATCATCTGCAAAACCAATCAGTTGGATGTTCCTCCAATATCACATTCCTCCTTTATCTTCCTTACAACTTTCTCTAGAGCCAGATTGAAGAGTAGCGGCGATGGTGCATCACCCGTTTCAAGCCAGATGTTATTTGGAAGGGGTCTGTTTTCCTGCCTTTATATTTTACTATTTTATAAGTATTTCCATGCATAGTCTGGTCATGTTGATTAACTTCCTTTCAAGAATGCTACCCTTCAGTAGATCAGCCTGGCCGGATGGATAAGAAAGCATGTTCTTAACATCTGGTGTGATGAGCTAAGGAAAGGGTTAAACCCCCTACACCAGAAGTTATAAGATTAAAAATTTTGTTTTATTGCCCTTGACTTGGGGATGTAAATTACAAGTACCTCTGAAGTTGAGTGGGTTCGCCTGATGGCGAGGGAGATTATTAATAGGGAAAGCTAATCCACATGCAAAATTCAGTCAAGCACTACAGGAAAGTAGTGTGTATGGACTGCGCTTGGGTTCAAAGTGAGCAAGTACATACGTACGCGTGCGTGCGCCAACACCCACCCACCCACACATATGATATGAAGGAACTGACATAAGATCTCCTGCAATGGATAGGGGTTTTTAGAAATCCAGACGAGTGGATTGTGATGGTTATTTCCAACACAGACGTATAAGAAACCAGTAGATCCATATCTTTTTAAAATGTTTGTGCTAGTTACACCTACAGATCTATTGTTACACTCACAAGCACACACGCACTTATGTTCATTATATGATGTCACTTTTATGTATGTAAGGTAATAATATAATACCACAATGGCAGGAGAGACAGTGCTTGCTGCTATGGGTGGACATTATAACTATGTAATAACACCCTGATATCTGAGGTGCTAATTAGAGGAGTCACGTGGAGCTCTACAGGTTAAGTGTTCAATGGGGTTAATATAAGAGTGTCTGATCTTTGGGTTACCTGCCGGTGTCAGTCTCTGCGTCAGCCTCAGTGAGTTACGATGAACGCACGCTCATCACGCACTTGTAAAGGGTGCACACAATATACCCCTTACATAGTTTGGGTAATACAACGCCCCCACACCTTTGCTTCAAACACAACCCTGATAATTCTGTTAACATGACCATGGGGTAACATATTTTATCTAAAGCCATGAAATCAATCAATCAATCAATCTGAAGCCATGGGGGGAACATATTATATCTGAAGCCATGGGGTAACATATTATATCTGAAACATACCCAAAATTTTTAATGAGTAGCATAAAGATAGCTACTCATAATAATAATAATAGCACAACAAACATTCAACCCGATGTGAGGTATAGCTCTGGCTTCATGAGGTGCGGTGGTATCGTGATTAGAGTGCTAAACTCTCTGAACACCGCCTGCGTGTATTCTGAGGGAGTGGCTAACACTTCCACCGATTCCCCTCATCTCCCCTGCTCTTGCCTCGGGCACCGTATCTCCTCCTGGTCCCTCCAGGATTGACCGCTCTCCCTGGCGGAGGGGATGCGGTTTGAGTCTTTGACACACACCCGCCCCTCTTGTGTTGCGTCATCAACTTTCACTTATTGGTTGTGACGCAAGGAGGTTTCTACACAAAAAATTAGTGTCTCTAATTTTTTGTCAAAGACTCTAGATAACCTGGCTCTGGGCTTTCCAATAGACTATTAACAACTATTGTCACAATGTAGTAAAGCCTCACTTGGCTACTGGCAATCGCCACAAACTTGCGTGGTTGGCGTGAGCCCCTTCTCACATGCTATATTATATTTATCAGACGGTATGTCTGAACCGGACCGTTGTCTTATAAGACCTGCCCTCACATAGTAAAATTAACTTACTACCCATACAAGTTGACTTTCTAGGGTCAACACATGAATTGCTTCATGTCCCCCATATAATATTTAACAACCAATCTCACAAGAGTGTGTGCGACAGGCTTTACCTCCTTCGCTTCCGCGCGTAAGCACTTTATTTTCACTGTTAATTTAGTTCTTCGTTGTTCTATTAGGTCCCCCCTGGCCCGAAGTTATCTGCCTTTGACCTACAACTAGTGTATGCATTTATATGTTTTGTTTTCTGGTTGTTTGCGTGTTTGGATGCACTACATCTTACTAATCTAACTTCTACCCTATATTTCTACCTTATATGTGTATGTCTGTTAGTTTTTTGAGTGTCATAAATTTGTTCAATGTGGCCACAAACAGGTGTATAACACTAATTCGTGACTACATTCCATTGTTATGAAACCCAAAATACTGTAATCTAAGTTCTAAACTATATCACAGACAACACATTCACACTAACACAATTTCACTAGCGAAAACCAACATTAATATAAACAAATATTAAAAGTCGTGGCAGGGCAGCAGAAGAATTTGCTGACTGCTTGCATTCTCTCCCGTCTATCTTTCATTCATTCTCACTTTCACACTTCTGTCATACTCTTTTCACCCTTAGTTCTATCACACATCACTCATCCCTCCATACCTTATTCTTCTGCTTATTTAAAAACCTTGGAGTGAGACTGTACACGTTTGGCTCAGTTTGAGATGATTGAGCCTCATGACTGTGCGCGAGTCGTTGCACGAGTCATATATGTACATTATATTTACCTGGGCGAGACAGGGTTGATGGCTTGTCCCTTTGATCTCATCATCTCGTATGTTACACTAACATAAAGTATCATATTTTATATTCTAATAAAACTATTCTCCTTTTATAATTAAGTATTTAATGTGTTACCAAAGTTCTATTATGTTAATTATATGATCTGTTTATCCTACTTCCTTATGTTTATCTAACTTAAGGGATGTAATGTAACTATTTAAATGTAATTAGTGTGATATGAGTTATGTACCTTAATTACCTGGATGATGTGAACATAAATTATGTACTTTTCTAATACTATACTATCTAATGTTGTTAGATTGACAATGAATCATATGATTAATGTCCTTAATCTAAATTATGTAAATGATGTATGTAAAATGATAATACTAATTACTGGTAATGTTTGATCGATGTATGGTTTTCCTTAATATGGAATACACTAACCTAAACTAAAGCTAAATGAAATGTAAACACTCTAAATGGTACTATTTCTATTAAAATTTTACTTTAGCTTGTAATTACCTATTTTTTTACGTCTAACCTAATATTTTAAGCTAAATAGCTGGGTTGATTACTGTACTAACTTATACTACTTAAATAACTGAGAATTATTATATTACCTAATTCTATCTCTCATCTATCACTATGTTAAAATATTATCTTACATATCACATTAAGTTTATATACATGGTATTCAGTTCTCTCAGGTTAGTAGTTGCCTTCATGTTTGTATATTGGTATAGGCACAATCTAACTACATAATTTGCCTGGGTATCTGAAATATATTTCACGGTCATAATAATGTTCATCGGTAGTGCACGTGTAGAGCTTCGCTGCTGTCGTAGCTTAGTCTTTATGTGTCTGAAATTAAGCACTGTCCTGACACTGTTTTCTACATTTCACACAAATGATACACCGGACTGGAGCTTAGTTGGAAATGAGCTATCCTGATTCACACGGTAGTATCTAAGTTCTGTAGCACAGTTCTTAAGTTAATGTCTACGGACACATGATAGTTCGTTCTTAAGCATACAATGGGTGTATATGTACCCTATTTTACATAGCATATTGTACTGTATTCATGTACTAATATCACTCTACATTATTATGTGGGATTTCAGGTATTATTACCTCAGATGGTCTACTGAGGGTATCAGCCAGAATGTTGTCTTTACCCTTGATGTGTTCTATACTAAACGTATAGTTCTGAAGTATCAAAGACCACCTGTATATCCGGTCGTTTCTATGCACCCCAGTTTGGATGACCGTGATGGGAGAATTATCTGTCTGGACAATGAAGTGTACACCCGCCAGAAAACCGATAGAGCTTCCCTCACTGAATAGATGACGCTGAGGGCCTCCAGTTCTGCTATCGAATATCTGGACTCGGCAGGTGTGATCTTACGGCTCACGTAGCAAATCGGATGGAAGATGCCCTCATAAAATTGGCCTAAGACTGCAGCGATGGAGATCCTGCTGGCATCTGTCCTAAGATAATAAACGAGCCCAGGATTAGGCAAGCGGAGGATGGGAACATTACTAAAAAGAATTTTCAATTTTGACAATGCAGAAATTAATAATGCATCTTTAACATCCAATTTTACTGATGCTTTTAATACATTAGAAAACACACTTGTTATTTCAGCTAGGTTTGGAATAAATTTACTATAGTAATTAACTAATCCCAAAAGACTTCTAACCTGCTTTTTCGTAGTAGGCATGGTTAGATTCATAATTTTTGTAATAATCCTATTGTCAGTCTTCAGTTGACCTTGAGCGATGACATGACCCAAAAATTCAATTTCTTTTAGGCATAATTTGACTTTGCTTGGTTTGACAGTGAGACCGAAGAGTCGCACTCTGTCAAAGGCATGTCTCAGTTTCAGTAGGTGTATTGTCCATGTCATCAGTATTCTGATTTATTCATGTGTATTCTATAAGTTCACTACATGTATGCCCCTCGTCGGATTTGCCAGTCTCACTAACTAGTGTAGTTGCGCTCTGTATGTCTGTCGTCTGATCACTAGGTGTTGGTGCACTCTGTTCGTCTGTCACTACTTCTGTCTCTTGTCTTGAAAAGTGAGGTTTTCGCATGTTGACATGGAATATCTCTAAGTGTCTGTTTATGCGACATTCCATCGTCAACATGTACCATGGTTATGTATCACCTTGAAATGGTCGTTGCCATTTCGTTTGTATGGAAGTAGCCTAAATCTGTCTTGATCAAGTTCAAGATCACTTGTTTTCGCACCTTTGTTTGTGTGCTTGTGGTAGAACTGACCCTTCCTCTATCAAATGGCTTGGGAGCCAGTATAGAAGGTTGTACTTCAGTTGTAGGATGTCTACCCTTAAACTTTTGTACCAATTGTTGACAGACATTACAAGCAAATACATTATGAAAACATAATTTTATCTTATTGAAAAAACCTGGTCTGGTGTTGTTGTATGCAAGATGACCAGTCACCTGTGTTTTATGTGCATATTTTGGCATAGTTAACCGGTGTTGTTCAGGTAACACCTGTTCATGGTTACCAGTAGCATGACCTGTAGTTGAAATGCCATTCTTACGTCTAAATAAACAAGATGCATTTTTGGTCACTCTGGATTTGACCTTTAATAATTTTAAGTATGGAGACACATTAAGAGTTGATTTCTGTTGGTGTAAAAGTTTCTGTTTGTTTGTGTCATCTGTGCTGGTTGTAGAAAGCATCAGTAGTGTCTCATATTGTAATGTGTTATGATGTTTTGAAGTGTCTGTTTTTGCTGTTGTAATAGTTACCTTTACTTTTTCCCATGCAACTATTTCATCATTCGTACAATGTTTTAGTTGGGGTAAGCACCCCAGAATTAAATCAGTACAAGGGTTGTTCAGTATTGCACAGGTAAAGGTACCAGAGAGAAAAGGAGAGTCAATCTGGGCTTTTGCCAAAGGGTAGATTTCAATGTTACCCGAAAAGGTACGGCATTTGACAGTATCACCTGTGTAATCACCCGGATTAACCAGTTCTTTCCGAAGACCAATAAGGGTACTGCGCTGTCCAGCAAACACTGGCATGCTACATCATTGACCATCGCATTGTGGAACACAAGATTGCCTCTGGAGGCTACTGCTGCGTTTACACTCTCAGATGAGCATAGTACTGTATGTCCACACTCTAGTTTCGCGTCTGTATGGAATTGGTGACATCGTTCACAGCTGTCGAAGCTCAACATATCGTATGCACCACAAACATTTTCTGCTTGGTTATTAGGTAAGTCACTTTCACTCTCAGACTCATTCTCACTACCACCCTCTGAAGAGGTGTCAATCAAAATGGCATTATTGGCTTTCATACGCTGCCGGCCAAGGCACTTATTACTATAATGGCCATAACAGGAACAAAAAAAAACATTTGATTGCACGCCTGTATGCAGATCTTTTACTTTGCTGTTTCTTGATCACATTTTCAAGATGCGCCGGATAATTTGGCGATTTGTCACACATAGCATAAGTGTCATGTAAAAGGTGACAATGGATACATTTTTCCATTTTCCTATCTTTCTTATCGTATTTCTGATAGGGTTTCCTATTACTTTGGTAGTTTTTAGTTTGGTCTTTGACAAAGGAAACTATTTCAGAGTCATTGGAGGTCTTAAACACATCTCTGTTAGAAGAAAAATATGCTGACCCTTTCTTTTCAAACTGCTCTATGTTTTCAATGTCTGACTGCTGTAAAAATTTGGCAAAAGGAGAAGGAATGGTGGATATAACCTTATCCATGGTAATTAAGTTTTTTAATCTATCAAAGTCTTTTCCTATGTTAGCTGCTTTAAGCCACCTGTTTAGTACACTCTGTACATTTGAAACATAATCAATAAAGGTTTCACTAGGTTTAGGCTTTAGATTTGAGAACTGAACTTGATACCCAGGGGCATCAAGTAAAAGTGCTGCATAATCCTATCATGGATGTATTGATAGCTAGATCTAAGCTCTGTCGGTATAGTTTCTATTACTTTAAGGGGCTCACCACTGAGATTCTTCGTATAAATTGGGGCCCACATCTCTAATGGAACTTGATGATATTTAAATTGATATTCTACATTCTCTGTCCATGCTGATATTGAATCATCTTTACAATATGGTTTGATAATATTTTTGTATTTATTGAATTTATTTTCCTCTTGTTGACTTCTTAGTTTAGTGGCAGAGATCTCTGAGTGTGACTCTACGTCCATGCTTTTCATTTTCAACTGTGTCTCTGATTCTACTTGAATCTGTTTTTCCTTTAGTTCTAACTCCCTTTGTTTTAATTCTTTATCCTGCTTGTAATTGCTGTTGCTTGATTTCTAATTCTTTTTGTTTTGATTCTTTCTCTTGATCTAATTGCTTTAGCTTAATCTCCTTATCATGTTCTAACTGTTTCTGTTTTGTTATTTCAGCTAGTTGAGCAATCTCTTTTTGATGCTGTCTTTCTTGTGCGCGTTCGTCTCTTTCAGCATCTTCTTTTCGTATGCGATCAGCTTTTTCAGCCTCTTTTGCTTCTTTAAAATTTTGATCTGCATATTGTTGTAGCTCTTTTCCTGTTAATTCTAGATCTTTACCTGCTTTTATGAAATCTGATAAAGTTGCCTATCTTACTTTAGTACTTGGCTAACAGTGATAGGCAATGATGACTTTAATCAGTTATTTATCTTTGATATGTTATGTTTGTTCTTATCTGATCACTATCAGTTGTGCTTTCTGTTTATACCCTGCCCAGATTTATCTTGCAGAAAAACAGAGTATACAAATATGTCAACGCGTTACAAGCTGAAAAAGAGATGCACTATTAATTTAAATTGCATGCCAAAATATATAAGTGTACTCAGCTTTAACGTTCCCGAGGATCGGGGAACGGAACTCCGTTGCCACAGGTCACCTTGGTACTCTAGGGTGGAGACACGTGTCGTTACCAGCAAACTATATTTGGTACACAGGGCCGTAATCAGGTGTAGTTCGCCCTTTGATATGCAGGGCCGTAGTAATCAGGCCTATTACACGATATGTTAACCCAGACCCCTAAGGACAATGACTTAAACAATGACAGACAGATTCACGAACAACTAGAATATGTATTAAATAAATTAAATGTCAATGTCCTGTCTTTGCTCTATCAGTTATTGCCTTATGTTACTATCCTATTTAATTTCTGTAAGTGCTGTGCAGGCAAGTATCATCTGCCTGGCCAAAAAATAGTTCCATCGTGACGGTAAACACAGGGAAAATATGACCAAAACTATGCATATCTGCTTTTAAAGAAATAAAAATAACATCATAATGTTTAAATAAATAAATATATTCCTTTAGTAATTGAAATAAATAAATAATAAATGATATAACGTACCGATTCAGGCGAGCACCCGTTTAGCCATTCTCTACACACTCGATTGCTGTATGCTAATGAGCCCAGACGACTGTTTGTCAATCATCTGACGTCACCGCACAGCGCGATGAAAAATCGATATTGTCGGCTGGCTTTGTATCGCTCCGCCGTGAATCATTTTTGGTACTCATTTCTCAACAAACAGGTAAATATATAAATAAATATGAGAAATCAAGAATATTAATACTTACAGCTTTGATGAATATATAATTTGCCTAAATAAATATTTCATAAACACAATTAAACAGTTTAATACGTCACGATAGGCACATTTCTAGCTTGCAAAATTTCTCTCGTCTGCACAAATCACCGTCACTACACAAATTAAACCCTAGTCTAGAGCCTCGTGGACGAGTGGAGTAGCTTGAATATTACATTCAAGCTTCACTTCTGACAACCACAATTACCCTGTACTGTGGGTATTAGCTTGGCGCTTTCGTCCAAGCACCACTTTCTGACACCACAATTACCCTGGCCTGTCAACAACTTAACTGACAGGCATCATCGGGTACTTCTCACACACCCATACAAGACAACTTGCAAGTCGTGTGGGAGGCAAAATGCATGGTCCATTTTATTGCCGTTGGCTCGCTTACAAGCGGTAAACAGTCGCTAATGCAATACACAATATACAGCCACAGAATTATCTAACACAAACTGCTAACCCTATGCTAACTCTATCTATTAGTGAACACAAAACTCCTAACGCTATTCTAAACGACGTGAACGCCCCAAGTCCAGTCTCCCGTCTGTCTAACATCTCTCCCGTGGTTACACACCACGCGGGGGTGACCTTCACCTTCGTGCGTGTTACCTCACATCGCACGCTGATGGCAAAACGTGGCCTGTTGAGTGTCTACTCAACTGTGCTCTGGCTTCATGAGGTGCGGTGGTATCGTGATTAGAGTGCTAACTCTCTGAACACCGCCTGCGTGTATTCTGAGGGAGTGGCTAACCTTCCACGATTCCCTCATCTCCCCTGCTCTTGCCTCGGGCACCGTATCTCCTCCTGGTCCCTCCAGGATTGACCGCTCTCCCTGGCGGAGGGGATGCGGTTGAGTCTTTGACAAGGAATAAGTGGCCAATTTGCCCTGTATTTTGCAGGTGACGAGCCCAGGTGATGAAATCTCCTCAAATGAAGAAAACATTAAATTCAAATTTGCACACAAACATTACATTTTAGTAATGACTATTTTATCAGCAAGCACTACAGATGGTGAAGGAAATGCCAATCATTGGCTGCTGAGATAGTTATATGGTTCAGTTGAACATTCTACCTCCAGTTCACCAAAGATATGACTAAACATTTGAATAAAAGTTTCTGCTGCACATGATAGTCATCTGTACCATTAAGTATTTCATTCTGGCCAAATTCACTCTACTCTGGGTTTACTTAGCAATACTTGGGGAGGAGACAAACACGCTCTACTCTGGGTTTACTTAGTAATACTTGGAGAGGAGATAAATACATTCTACCCTGGGTTTACTCAGTAATACTTGAGGAGGAGACAACACACACTCTACTCTGGGTTTACTATCATTTCTTCTTCTTCTTCTGCGTTCATCCAAAGTGGTTTTTTTCCTTTTCGGATGTGATTGCGTTGTGCTTGTTTACAGCAGAGCTGCGTTCTTGCGCCGTTAGGCCGACACATCCGACTTCTGCGGGCATTTGTTGACCGGGTTAACCTTCCCGGGGGTTTCTTAGGACGTTTGACTCTCACTATTGTGGTGTTATCTCCCATCCTAGCTGGCCCATATAGAACAGCCAAAGAATCCTGGTCAGCCCTCAAGGGAAGGCAGGGGCAGACCATGGGCATTCCCCGCCATCCAAGGAGGCTTCCATAATTGCAGAGCCAACACACAGCGTTCTGGTACTGGGCTCATCCAAGGAATCGTCACGTCCTGCACGTGGCTGCTTAGCCTCACTTCCGTATATTGGGCCTTCCGTTCACCATAGGCTGTTCTTCCGGAAACCAGAAGAATGCAGTGTGCAGATGACATCCACACAGTGAGCTTTAGATTCGGACTTTCCGCGTAATGGATTTTCTATCCGAGCAATATTCAATTTCGTGCCACTAGGACACTTTTTCCACTTTTATGGAGCCCACACAGTGAGCTTTTGGTTCGGACTTTCCACGTAATGGATTTGCTATCTAAGCAATATTCCATTTCATGCCTCTGGGAGGCTTTTGTAACTGACATACCTATGGTATGAAGTGTGGCAGTCTGAATACTTCTTCATACACCTTTAAATGTCAACCTGTATGTAGTTAAAGTAAGCTGCGGTCAACTTGAGCTTGTTGATATCTCCATAGAGCTTGTCCTCAAAAGAAGCAGGTGTGGGCCAAAATATCTTTCTCTGTTCTGCATATATTGCGCAATCCTGCAGTAAATGTTTTGCTGTCATTTTTCCAGTTCGACAATTACATTCATCAGTATTTTTTGTCTTTAGTTTATTGAACAAGTGGTATTTCAGCCTGTTATGTCCTGTGCGGAGTCTGAAGATTACTACTTGTTCTCTCCGGTCGAGTTTGTAATATGCATCATCCTTCTGGTGGCCTGGATGCTCTGATTCCCATTTGGTTCTATAGGTGCTTTGTATCAACCTCTTTGCCTCATTATAGGTTATGTCTATGTCAGGCTGCGGTAGTCGTCCGCCCTCTTTTGCCAGTCTGTCAGCCTCTTCATTTCCAGGTATACTGCAATGTGATGGGATCCACTGTATTACAACTTTTTTGGATTTCTGGCA
Source organism: Cepaea nemoralis (assembly GCA_014155875.1). NCBI lineage: Eukaryota > Metazoa > Mollusca > Gastropoda > Stylommatophora > Helicidae > Cepaea > Cepaea nemoralis. Next base: position 37,577 of record JACEFZ010009122.1, read on the forward strand.
TAGACCATGGAGTGCTGCTCTTAGGTCAGCTATTTCTGTGCTGTTATTGCTCTTCAGTATTGAGACAGCTGACTTTGCATCTGTGAAGATAGCTATTTGCTTCTCTTTATTTTCCTCCATCAAGAGCATTTCTGCTGCAGTTTTCAAAGCCTCTACCTCCGCTTTGAAATTACTTGAAAACTTTCCAGTTGCCACTGACTGTGTTTTTTTTCAATCGATTTTTTTTAATTTAGGAGAATTCCTCCTCCTCCATTCTCTATTGAATTTTTGGCTGATCCATCTGTATATGCATGGGTCCAATTGCTACTTGGGTAATGTTCTTTTATGTAGTTTATGGTTTTTTTTCTTCTTTCGGTTTCATTCTAAGTGTTCTTTTTCTCAATACCAGGAATGTTTTCTATCATCTCAGGCAGTTGCTGCTGTCTCCAAGCTGGGAACTTGTTTGCATTGTAAATGGGTTTGACTGTTGATATGTTAAGTATAGGATCTGCCCTAATCTTTCGTTTTGCAATTTCTACAAAGTTGCTACGCTTCAGTCTTCCCTTTCCAAAACCACTAAACCTTTTATACATAGGGTGATCTGTCAATCTTCTAAATTTTTCTGCTTGTTAGTTAGTTAGTTAGTTAGTTAGTTAGTTAGTCGACAGATCATCCTCGTTGCACATCGAACCATTCAGTCCATAAGTGCTCGGATCCCCTCCTCAGCAAATCCCGCAGCGTGTAGCGGCTAACGACGCCAGTTCTGTGTTGGTTTATCAATCTTCTTTGGCTTCTGCTTGTTGCTGGGCTCTGCTATCTCTTCTATCCTGCATTGGTTGTAAACAAGTGATCTTTTCTAGTTCATTAATAGGCGTTGTCTTTAGGCTTCCAGTTATGATTCGCATTCCTTGATTTTTGACTCTACTTATTTTGTTAAAGTTTGACTTAGCTGCTGTTGCCCAAGCTGCAATGCCATATTCCAGTACTGGCCTCACCCGTCCAGTATATAACTTCTTGAGAACTTTCTCATCTGCTCCCCACGTTGTACCAGCAAACTTTTTCATGATTGCCATTCGTTGCCTTGCTCTTGTTCAATTTTTCTCAACCTGTGTTTTCCATGTCAGGCGACGATCAAAGGTGACTCCTAGATAGTTTGGATTTTCTTTATGGCGCAATATTTTTCCATTCACTACCAGCTTAGGTTTCTGAGTTTTAATTGAGAGGGAGAACACTGTGCATGTTGTTTTCTCCTCACTTATCTTCACTAGCCATGATTTTGACCAGTCCTCTAGCGCTAATAGGGCTTGCTGTATTCTGCTGTTAGCTGTACTAATATATTCTTCAGATGTCCATATGGCTAGGTCATCTGCAAAGGATGATGTGTGTACTCTGGCTGGAAAATTTTCCGTGATGTCGTTTATATATGCTAGGAATAATGTTGGGAAAGAACTCCTCCTTGGGGGACACCTTGCTCCAACAGCATCATTTTGCTGGTTTGTCCTTGTACTTTTGTCCTGGTAGTTCTGTTCTCAAGGTAGTGGCTGATCCATTTGTACATTTTCCCACAAACATGCATTTTTTGCAGTTTTACTTTCAGCCCTTCCTTCCATACTTTATCAAATGCTTTTTCTAAATCTATCCAGACCGCTAGTGTGTGCTTTTTCTCTTGGAAGGCATCCTCTATTTCCTGAGCTATATAGGTTATTTGATCTTCAGTGGATCTGTACTTTCTGAATCCTGCTTTGGTGTGGTGTTATGAGTTTGTTTTCTTCCAGATGCCACGTTAGCCTGCCATCGATAATGCGTTCCATTAATTTTCATACACAGCTAAGTAGACTGACAGGTCGATAGCCATTTGGTTCTTGCAGGTCTTTTCCTTTCTTTGGGACTGGTATTAGTATATATTCCTTCCATGCCCGTGGGACTATTCCCCTCTTCCAACTGTAATTTAGTACTGCTAGTAGTTTCTTTTTTGCCTTAGTGCCTAGTCCTATTAGCATTTCATTTGTGATTCCATCATTTCCTGGTGATTTCTTCTTTTTTAGGGCATTCATTGCCTGTCCCATTTCTTCCATTGTTAGATTTGCCATCATATATTCTGCTGCTGTCTCTGTATTACTATGATGTATCTCTTTATCTTTGATTGCTTTCTTCTGTTCGGTTGTAATATCAATGTGGTTTGCACTGGCATAGTGTTCCATTAGTGCATTTGCAGCCTTTTTTCCTGTAAGCAAGGCATTTCCTTGTTTAATTGTTATTTGTTTGTTTCTAGGTCCTTCATTGTTCATGGCTGTCACTAGTTTCCATAGTTTGTTTCCATCCCTGTCAAAATTCAGGTTTTCTGTTTTTTCCCTCCAACAATCTCTTGTTGTTTGATTTACTGTTCTTTTATATTTTGCTGAGATGGCTTTGAGAGAGATGTTCGCTTCAGTTATTTGTTCTCTCTCTGCGGTCTTCCTGGCATCTTCAACTTTGTCCTCCAAAATTTGTAGTTCTTCAGTCCAGTATGGTTTGTAATTTTTCCTCGCTCCTCTTGGAATAGACTCAGTGGCTGCCTGTATTATTGCTATGTTTAGACTTTCCACCATTTGCTTCATGTTGCCATATCGTGTATTTATGTTTTCACAATATGTGTCTGTTAGTATGGCAAATCTATCCCAATCTGCTCGTTTGTAATTCCAGCGGGGCAAGGGCTTTTGCTCCTGTGGAACATACTCCATATTCATTACAAGCTTGATTGGTCTGTGGTCACTACCTGCTAATTGGTCAAACACATGGCGATCGATTTTGTGGAGGATGTCTCCTGTGCAGAAAGCTAAGTCTGGAGTAGAAGTGGTAATCCATCTTCTGGAGTAGAAGCTCGGTGTGTCATCCGCTTTGTTGAGTAGATGGAGATTTGAGTCTATTTCCCAGTCCTCCACTTCGTCTCCTCTTTTGTCAGTATCTGGGTATCCCCATCTTTCTGAACGGCTATTAAAGTCTCCGACAATATTGCAATTTGTGTCAGCTATTTTCATGTTTGAGAGTGTAAGATCCTTATCTGCCGGGCTATACAGATTGTAAATTCTTATTTTCACGTCCTTTATCATTATATCAACACATATAATTTCCGTTTGGTTGTCAGAGATCACAGATACTTCGCTGCAAGGTATTGTATTTCGTGTAAGTATTAGAACTCCTCCTTTGTGCCCTTCGCGGTCGAAACGTGTGGCCTGATATCCCTTGACTGAAAATTTGTGATTGGCGTTGAGTTGTGTCTCTTGAATGCATGCCACATCTATTCTATCTTTGTGTTAGGGAGACTTGCTTGTTATATACTCCTTCGACATTCCACTGTAGTACGTTGAGTGTCCGGGGTGTTTGGTCAATAGCTTTTAACCTACTCCTCTGTGCCTTGACTCTACAGCACAGGGAGAGGTGACCACCAGTAGTCATGGGTGGACCCCCTCGAGGCAGGGGGCCCGGCACTACCACCGCCTGATGGGACTTCACGGGATTATCACCATAACGATTAATTTTAATTTGTGACATCATGAATTAAGTTACGTTGCACTGCTTTGTCAAGCCTGTGGCTCAGTACATCCGATTTCGACAAGCATTTGTTCGGGGTGCTTTCCCTAGCCTTTGACTGTCCCCAGTCTACCTACAAGGCAGCAGGTTTGTGTGTCACTTGGTCTAGTCCCTCTCCCTTGACCTGTCCGACATGGGTGTCACAGAATGATGATAGTTTAGTGATTCCTTGATAACTAACATATAAGACTACAATGTAGGAGGAGGTTTAACAATTGTGTACTTCATTCTGAGAGGAGAAAAAATTAAAGATCATTGACCTACGAATATAAACATAGGATACAGGTGTTCGCAGAGTTCATTGCCTGACGATCGGATCGTACGGACACGGGAACCGGGGAGATCGCGTTGGGGGGAAAATGAACGGAGAATGCTTTTAAGTATTAGCGTATGGGGAACTCAGGGAATCAGCGTAACAACGGATAGAAACGAGCAACTAACCACTACGTGATTTCACCGCCGTTTGATGTGCAGGATACGTCAAGAGACGAGGGTTGAGGTATGAACATCAAACAATAACGGAGGATTGGACACTCAATATAAACAGTAGCAACTGGGTTTATGTTTAGTGTGTGTTCCAAACTGGGCTGAATGATCTATGCATCCTGAGTGGGGAAAGAAATACACGTCCCTAATGGTTGAAAGAATATGGGATATTAGTGTTTTATTCGCTAGTGTATTTCAATTCCAGGAGGATAAGTGAATATATAAGGTACTATAACTTTAGAGTAATAGTTTTAGCATAGGACAATAGATGTGTGTGCATAGTGTTTACCATTGCTTTCTATTAGTGAATAGTTTGGACTTTGGTGAATTCATATGTCTTATGTTGGTGTTTACTTCGGAAGCCTTGTCATTGCGGCTGGAGAAGGACACTTACATAAGTAGTATTAAGTGGCAGACGCCTATCACTTGATATGTTATACTTCTCACAGGTTCAAATTCCCATCCGGATATATCAGAGAAGATAGACACATACGTCTTGTGTACAGGAAAAGCTTTGTTGATAAACTCAAGGCATTTCATTTGTGGGGAGAGCAAATACCTCAATAAACCAAGGAATAACTTAGACAGGGTCAAATACGAACTACCATATACCTTTAAAGGAACTTTGAAAACGAAGAAAAGAATATCCAGATAACCAAAGTAATAATGGAAAAAAGAAAGATAAGTTTGCAGAAAGCAAAGCAAAATAAAACTACATACGTCTTGTATGCATAGTGAAGAAACAATAGACAAGTAAACACATTGCTAGTCATTAGTGACAATATGCAGGACTGTGGTGATGTAGTTTTTTCGGTGTGGATAATTAATTTCATGAAACAAACTCGGGCGAATTCATAGACTTACTGGAATATTATTCCTTTACGTTGATCCAGTGGTGAACAGTTTTGTTTCGTTCAATAACGGATTTACCTTCAGACTCAAGCATACGGAACATCCAGGGTGAGACCTGTCCTGTTTTATGTGATGTCCGGTGGTTTGGAAGAATGACTGGGCGAGATGTGATACCGCTGCTAGACATTACGAGTTCATTCTTGCACCAACAATAGAATACAATACCAACTACACCTACACAGTTCATACATACCCCAGACATAGTTTTATTAATAAATATTTTATTAATTGATGAAAGAAACTGTTGTCGGAGTATGTGTTGAAGGAATATTAGAGAGAGAGAAAGGAATAGATATATGGAAGGGAAGACAGAAGGGAGGAGTGTAGACAGAAGTCAGTCAATAATCCCAAAAGATATTAAGATTGAAGATGTGCTTGTTGATTCCACTTTCCTCCCGGGAAAATAAGCGACAATTGGTGACCTTACCAGTAGCTGTGCTACCGTCGGCATAGCTCTTGGGGTCATTGGAACACACAAGCCCCTCTACCTCGACTAGGTGGACACACGGCAGAGGGGTTACTATCATTTAATGCTTTATATAAATTATTATATTGCTGTTGTCTGACAGATGATTTGGCGAACCGGTTATGTGTTTCAGCAATAAGGAATTCCAAATTCCTTGGTAAACATTCTGATGAGGCATGTGATAATGCTAGCTGCAAGGAATGACACGTACATTTTATGAGGATTAAAGATGGGATATCTTCCTTCAATTTTGCATAAACGCCATGGTAGATACCAATCATTACCGACGCATTATCGGTTCGAATTGCAGCCAAATTCTTGAAGTTTAAATGTTTACTGACCAAAAGTTTCTTCAGTGCCTGAACTATACTTTCTGTATCACACTCTTCCAAGTGAACTAGTCCAAGAAATGTAGAAACTACTTTATCTTTGCTGCTGCTATAACATATAATACATACACCAAGCACTTTCAGAACAAATGTCATTCGATTCGTCTAATAATATTCTATATTTGTTTGTAGAAATGTCACTGATCAAATGTTCTTCAAAGTGCAAAAACAAAGTACTTCTGATCATATCTTTACATTTGCTGCGGTTCATTTTCACGTCCATTAGCACTTTACTGTCAGAAATAGTGTTTTTAAACAAATCAATCAAATGGTCACAGTTCACGATTGCACAATGGGGGAAGCAGAGGTGTTTCCAAGGCACCAGGGCCGGGTTATATACTGGCCAAGACCTATTGACGCGTCCTCGTCGAGCGTCCTGGGCAACAGGTCCTTTCGTGGTCCTGGCTAAAGTCAGTAGGATCGGCGATTCCTCCAAAGTCGGAGAGTGTCTGCCTGTATGTCGAGGAACCACCAGTCTGCACACCAATAAGCCAGACATGGGACAATGGATACTCACGCAGACCTCAGGTCCTGTATGACATCACGCTAATGTTGGACAACAGGATGTCTTCATCCGACATACAGGACTTCGCATTGGAGCTCAAGCCGACGAAAACAAGCAAGCAAGCAAGCACGATTGCACAATGAGAAGTTAAAAATAATGCGACAGATCCTTCAACTTTTGATGATTCATTACTCTGTGTAGTTCTGAAAACAGATGTTAACAGTGGCATATTCTCAAATGGCATTGCATTTTTATGATTTTTAGTCTCTGCATGTTTCTTCAAGTCTTGTGTTTTCGCTTTCACTTCGCACTTGCAGTACTTAAACGAGCCTTAGTCGCATCTCCATGAATTGACATCACCCAATCTTTAATTATGTCATCCTGCAGCCACTCTTTCCGAAATTTTTATTCATATTGCTTTACTTTTGGCCTGTTGAAAGTTGTGTTCAAAGTGGAAGACACATATGAAGGTGAGCAATTGTAAAATATCACATGAAAAAGAATGACAAAGTCGGCATCACAGCAATAATTCGCAACACAGTGAGTTTACAGTTCAAATAATGGTATAATTTATGCGCCCATTTACTCATTACCGGGGGATTGGAAGATTGATGAGCGTTGACCCAAGTCAGTTCAAAGTTTAAATAATGGCAGTTACCATAATTTACGCGCGTCCAGACCCCCCAAAAAAATGGGTAAATGAGACCGAAAGAAAAGTAAAATCTAGAAAGTATTCAAAATATCCAACTCCAAATGAAAAGTATCTAGAATTGCATCTAGCATCCAAACGTCAGAAAACGGTATCCAGACGCCGGCAAAAAACCTCTAGATCTGGATATAAAATATCTAGAATGGCAACTATGTCCGTCTTCTAAAGTAACATTTCAATTTCAGTGCCGAAAGATAATTTTCCCCTGCCTGGTTAAAAAAAAAATAAGGGGGGGGGGGGGGGGGGGGGGACAGGTAGTCCCAATGGCATTACAGATACTGCCGTTGGAGTGCGATGTGTTAAGCTTTAAACCTTCACATATTCTAGATCATGGCCTATGTGATGGGGTAGAGGGTTCCCTTCCTTGTCGACTTTCATCCCACGCAATTGGCAAACGTTTAAAAATTGCCTGGTGACCATTTTGATTGAACAGATTCAGACAATTTAGAACTCTTTACTCCAGATGAAACAACTGATCTACCGGGGATAAATGAACTTCTATTTGCAGACGATTAGTGCCTGGTTTAGTTTTACAGCGACGAGAGCAGACTATAAAATCCTAATAAACTGAGTTCAACATGCAGCAGACACAATATGAGATTATATGCAGCCAGAACCGAAGCAATGCAAGTTATCAGATCACCTGGTCCGCTAAGTATCAGTAACAGTACAGATAAATAGCACAACTCTGAAACAAGTTAAAGAATTCAAATATCTTGGAAGTATGATCACAGAAGATGGTAGACTGGACAGAGAAATCGAAATCAGATGTCAAAACGCTAGTGCACCTACATATCAACTATCACCCTTACTGAAACATCCAAATATACCTATGTCCGCAAAACGACAGATAATACACAGCATATTCACACCACTCTATGCTACCAATCTCAAGCTTGGGCTTTATCCAAATCACACTTTCGCAAAATCAACACCTGCGAGATGAGATGCCCGAGGAGCATCTTAAACTTAACCATCCGAGACCGAGTAAGAAATGAGGTTATCAGACGGACAGTAGGATCAACACCTTGTGCCACATTTATTGAAAGACAGAAGATCAAGTGTTTTGGCCATGTCGTTAGAATGCAACACCATCAACTACCATCACTGACCTTACAGCAAAGATAATCTGCGATGAGACCAAGAGGATGTCCAAAAAGAAAATTGATTGACGACATCAAAGACATTGTACAATCACACGGAATGACACTATCCAGTGCCGCATATCGGGAAATGGAGCGCAAATCATTCCTCCCCACGACGCTGGACGGCAGAAGTGGAAGATGATGATGATGATGATGATGATGATGATGATGATGATGATGATGATGATGATGATGATGATGATGATGATGATGATGAACCACTTTGATAAGTCTGGCCGAAGCAGTACTGCTGTCTTATCCGTTAGCACTGTTTGAATTTGTGAGGACTGTGCCATTTCATATTTTCGACTTTGATTCTACCATTATCACTACCCATTGCTTGCTTGCTTTGCTTGAGACGAATTGGCCCCTTTCAACCCTCGACTCTATCGAATTGGTTGTGATTGGGGCATTTATGGTGTATCTTAGACTTCTTCTTTCGAAAAATATTGCTGCTTATATCTGCTTCCCTAAAAGAGTTGAGTTGCTGTAATTAAGTTCGTTTCATCCTTGTGGTTTTACATGTCTGGACAGAGTCGCGCACTTGTTGGGGCATGTAGTAATTGTGTACCTGTCCTGTTATTTTCCCGAGAGGAGATTGGAATCAACAAGCACATCTTTAAACTTATTATCTGTTGGGATTATTGACTGACTTTGGTCTACACTCCTCTCTTCTGTCTTCCCTTCCATATATCTATTTCTTTCTCTCTCTCTCTCTATTATTCCCTCAACACATACTCCGACACCAGTTCCTTTCAACGATAAGATAAAAGATTTATTAATAAAAACTATGTCTGGTGTATGTATGGATATTTTCTATGTAGTTGGTATGTTCTTCTAGTGTGGCTGCCAGATAAGATGTTGATAGATAGTCTCCGTGTCTTCTCTCGTCTCTTCTCTCGGCTAAAGTACAGGACGGTACATAGATACAACAGAACGGTCTCACCCTGAATGCTCCGTCTGCTTGAGTCTGTAGATATATCCGTTTTGTTTTTGTAATGAAAAATGTTCACCACTGTATCAATGTACTTAAACCGATCACTATATGCTGTCAGCTTAAACTGAATGTTCGTTGCTTTCTTATAGCGTTCTTAATTCCATCCTGGAAAACACATCGAGTTTCTAGTATTCTCTATTTTTGTCCTGTAAAAGTTCTACACTGGATAGTTCGTAATTGGTATAGGCATTTGGTATGCACCTTGCAACTCTTCGATACTAAGTAATTTGAGTCTTTTGTTTTTAGTTTGTATGATCTCTATTTTCCGTTCTCTGTCATCCTGACTTATTATGATGACACTTCTTTTCTTTCCTTTCTTATGCACAAGTGTCGTGCTTTATTACTTGAAAGTGCTTTCTTGTGGGTTATCAACACTGAGTGATCTTGACCACAGCCATCTGTGTAATATCTTAGTTGATAAGTCTCGCACTGGTATGGGAACCTGTGTGATATACATTTAATAATGAGATCTGTGTCTGCTTCCTCTTCTCTCCTATGTGAGTGTCTTTTCCTCCAGCCGAAATGAAAAGGCTTCCGAAAAAACCCACTCTGACATAGGATAGAAGATTCACCCAACGTCTATACTATTCCTACTAATAGAAAGCAATGTTAAATGCACTTCACGCACATCTATATTCCTATGCTAAAACTATACTCTAATATATTAATACCTTATTTAGGCATCTATGTTCCTGGAATCGAAAAACACTTAGCGAATAACACACTACTATCCCCTCTTTCCATCATTAGGGATGTGTATTTCTATTCCCACTCAAGAACATATCTCCTTCAGTTCAGTTTGGAACACACACTAAACTTACACAAAGAAGTGGACACTCTTTATAGGTCATTTTTGCCGCATAGTCCTTGACCTTGCTTGACACCTCAAGTCCATACTTCATTATCACCGTTAGTGGAAAATTACAGATCTGAAACTTTTCCGTTATTCATACATCCAGACCGCAATATGCTGTCCAATAATGCTGTCTGCCTTTGTCGCAAACCAATTTTTCCACGCGACAGGTTACCTGTGCTGTTGGCGGCCCCTTCTGTGTCTTGACCTATAAACACATGCGCCTGGTCACTCCGTTGTTGGTTACCCTTACTGCTTCGTTTGTTAACCCTTCTTCTACCTGGTTAGTCGGTGTATACAGTCGTCTATCTGGGAATCATTAACTCTCAGTATTTCACGACAGTACCCACCCCGTCATGTCATATGATGCTGTTTCCTTCAGGGGCCTTTACCAGTTGTCGTCTCTCCTGGTGTTCCTCCTAGTTCCCCGTCTTGGGTTACCTTCGAATCTTCTCGGTGTTCGCCAGTTCGATCTTGGTGGGGAGCGATGTCGTTCTTCATCTGTTACTTCTTCTGTATGTGCCCTTGCATCTTCTGGTTCGGATGCTTTTGGCTCGGTCTTGAGCAGATCTATTATCGTTTGTAGAGTTCCTTCTGTCTTGTCTCTCGCTTGATGTATTTTTGATAACTTTTCATCAGTATCAGCCTTTATAACAGCCATTCGAGCGACATCCTCTTCATTCTTCTGCTGAACTTGCTTCAGTTCATCCAGGATGCGCTGAACGGCTGTTATCTGTGTTTCTTGCGTCTTGTCTTTTTCTTCCTCCGTGCTTTTCAACTTTGATCTCAGGTCCTTCAGTTTGCCTTCCAGTTGTGCTTTGTCGCTTTTTGTGAGTCTATTGGTGGCCTCGTACTGCCTCCTAGCCTCTTTATAGGACAGATTAGTTTTTATGGCGATCTTCATAGCTTCCTTGCTGTCTTGGTGGCAGGGGCAGCTGAAGTACTTGACGCCGTGGTTGCCGAGGCAGTTGGCGCATTTTCTGTTAGTGATAGGCTTCCTACCTGTGTACAATCTTCAACTACTCCAACATCATATGGGAAGAAATACAAACTAGAATCAATTCTGGAAATAAGATATACTATGCACTACAACATCTACTAACATCAAATGCGCTATCTCGTAACACCAAAATCACAATATAAAAAACACTGATCAGACCAGTTGTGCTGTATGGCTCTGAAACCTGGAGTACAACTAAAGGATACGAAGCCGTGTTACAAACGTTTGAGAACAAAGTTTTAAGACGCATCTTTGGACCCATTAGGGATACACAAAGTGGAGAGTGAAAAGAATAAGTAACAAAGACATTTATGATCTGTTTAAGTCCCCGCTAAACACTGGTATCATGAAGGCTAATAGACTACAATGGCTGGGGCATATAGAAAGAATGGAAGATAATAGGGAAACAAAACTCGCTTACACTCGGGAAATAAATGACCGTAGACCCCGAGGTAGACCAAGAAGACGGTGGAGAGATAATATACATACAGACCTACAAGCACTTGGAATCAACAACTGGCAAGAGAATGTCAACCAGAGAGACGAATGGAGACGGATTGTATCTGCAGCAAAGAACCTCAATGGCTCGGAACGCTGAAGAAGAAGAAGAAGAAGAAGAAGAAGAAGAAGAAGAAGAAGAAGAAGAAGAAGAAGAAGAAGAAGAAGAAGAAGAAGAAGAAGATAGGCCTTGTCGATCTTTGCATGCTGGCACTGACTGTATGGGTGAGGTCAAGAGAAGTCTCTGTGCACCTCCACCTCCCTCTTGCAGGTGGCACGGGTGTGCCCAAACTTCTGGCACTTAGAGCACTGCATCACTCTCGGTATGTAGTGCTCTGGAGATTGATCTTTCTTGTCAAATATGATGAAGTGAGAGATCACTCGGTCCTCCGATATTACTACGACCGACTGTAGAAAGGATGTTATTCTTGCCGATCACCCTCTTGATCTTGAGTTTCCTGTTTTCTCATGCCAGCAGAAGATATCGTGCAGCTCAGATCTGTTCCTGTTTACGTCATTTAGCAGACAAGCAAATTACACCTTGATTTTTCGTTCCAGCCCACTTGCTCAACTTATGAGACTAATGACTGGTGGCTAATTTACCGGGTGCATGATGTTCTCCTCCCCGAGGAAGGGATGGCTTGTGAGCAGGCATAATCACATTGCGCATTTGTGAGATAAGTGGAAACACGACTGGAACGCCTCAAACAAGGTACGAATGCAGAGTGGGAGAAAGACACCTGGAGTCAATACACGGGTTGTAGGCCCTGCTCCAGAGAGTGTAAGGAAGGTAACGGGTCAACACATCCAGGGAGTTGAGTTGAGTCAAGAATCGACAGCATTGCACTCGGGGCATTCCCAGTCATCATCTTCAACAGCCAGCGGAGAGTTCCAACACTGATGGTGGCCGTTACAATCTGATTATATGTCCATTTTGCTTTACCTCTGAGTGACGACTGTCTACAAGATTCTCTGACAACCCTCTGCTGCCGTATTCTCTCTAGACAATGATAGTCTATCTGTTCTTCTGCATTATTCACTCGCTCCCAGAGAGCCTTCTCCATATCTGCCTTATCATGTATCAAATCACCCCACAATGATGTTCTGGAGAAAAGACCCAGCGAATGCTCACAACCTGTGACACCTGAATTGATGCATACCATTTAGCTCGAAGTATGTTAGTCTTCACCTTTGTCAGCATGCTTTGTGAATCAGCCACAATCACAACGTGTATATATAATTTGTTCTCCAACCAGGGGAAAGCTGCAGTAACCGCCTCCACCTCCTTTCTCAGACTTTAGGTTGTAGTTTTCTATGCAAAGCTCTCCTTTACTAAACATTGGTCATAGGCTTTTGCTATGAATCCCTAGGCACTTTTTTGCCACTTACCACAGAGCCATCGGTATAGATAATCACATCACCTAGGATGTCCACAACCACATTTGCCTATGACCTTACCTGTATCACTTTGGGTCTGTCTGCAATGGTCGGTAGAGCGAGGATGTATCCAATACATAATATTGGGGTGTCCCCTGTACACCGCAGAATCATCCTCATGGCTTCATGCTGTATGCACTCTAGTTTCACTAGCTGACTATTTGCATTTCAAATTTTGATACAGTGATTATTCCTAGTCCATACCCTACCACTGAAATGATCAAGTGCTGAAAAAGTGTGAAAAGCATTTTCTGTTCCATGTCCCTTGCCGCTATACACTTCGGTGCATTGAGTCCCTTCTGACACTTTGTAATCACAACTTCAACATGATCCTTTTAAAGGACATGCTTCTATCAAAAGTGATTCCAATGTGCATCAGTCTGCTTTCCCTGTTCACATTTCTAACATTTACTGTGAGGCTTGGGAGGGGAGAGGGGAATCAGATTTACCGATCCTATTGTCCAGAGAGCACAACAAGACAGATGCCTTTTCTGGGTTAATGACAGCATTCATATCCATGCACCAATCCAGTCCATCACTGCTGTAAATAGTGTGTATGTACTATGCTTCAGTTCAAAGCAAGCGGGCAGTAGTAGGAGAGGCCCAATTCGGTTCTCATTTGGAGAAGCCTCCTCAAATGACCTTGACCTCGGCTGATTTTCACTCCCCCTCGGTCATATAGTTGGGTGGGTATGTAGGGGTGGTGTCTAGGTCATATCTAAGGGCGATAATTCTAAGATTTTATGTTTCTAAGGGCAGATAACTATTGAGTGGGTGTATACAAATTTTAATTAATTATTATAAAATAAAATAAAATAAATAAAAAATAAAAATAAATAACAACGGGGTGCGGGGTGGTGGCGAGGGGGTGGGCGCGTAGGGTGAGGCTAGGCGGTTCGGGTTTAAACACTATCAGGTATATAATATTTTTTTATTAAATCATGTATAAACAATACAATGCATATTAAATAAGTAGCGGCATAGTGGAAAATTCTGGAAGGTAGTACCGGGGAGTTATACGTCGGCAAGTGTGGGAAAATCTCCGGCGGGTGTGACGGTGGTCGGTTCATAACAGACGTGGAGGGGGTGCATACGGAAAAGTCATTAAGTAAAGGGTTGTAAAAACGTGGGTGAGTGGTGTGTTAAAATATTTTGAACTGTTAGCGCATTGGTGGTGTACATTAGTACGAATAGAAGGAATAGGTGCAGTGGGGATAGTAGTGGGTATGGGTTAGTGAAATTAGTTATTAGTGCAATGTAGATGTTCATAGTAGCTTATTCACTAACATAACACGTGTTACAAATGAAACCTTGAAAGCTAAAGATCGCTGATTGTAATGGATATAGTGTAGTATCATTCGGTGGTAAGGGGTGGGTACCAGGTATTAGTGGTCAACAAATGGTCAAGCAGTGGTCAAGTGGTGGTCAAGTAAGGAAAATTTTGGGAAAATTGGTCGTAGCGACATGGTGATGGTTAAAGGATGGTAAATTAGTGGTAAATTAGTGGTAAAGCAGTGGTCAAGCAGTGGTCAAGTGGTGGTCAAGTAAGGAAAATTTTAGGGAAAATTGGTCATAGCGACATGGTGATGGTTAAAGGATGGTAAATTAGTGGTCAAGTAGTGGTCAAGTAGTGGTCAAGTGAGGACATTTTAGGGAAAAGTGGTTGTAATGATATGGTGATGATTAAAGGGTAGTAAATTAGTGGTCAAGCAGTGGTCAGGCAGTGGTCAAGTGGTGGTCAAGTGAGGAAATTTTAGGGAAAAGTAGTTGTAATTATCTGGTGATGATTAAAGGATGGTAAATTAGTGGTCAAGCAGTGGTCAAGTGAGGAAATTTTAGGGAAAAGTGGTTATAATGATATGGTGATGATTAAAGGGTGGTAAATTAGTGGTCAAGTAGTGGTCAACCAATGGTCAAGTAGTGGTCAAGTGACCACTTAAATTGTAGAGGACGATGTCCCTAAGATTATGGTAGTGGTTAAAGTGATCGATGACATGGTCAAGTAGCGCGATCAACCAGTGGTCAAGTGGTCGAATGAACACTTAAAAGGTAGAGAAAAGTACGTGTATTGAAACGGTGATGGTAAAATGGTCGACAACGTGGTCAAGCAGTGGTCAAGTAGTGCTCAACCAGTGGCCAACCGCTCAAGTGAGAAAATTGTAGGGTATGGTACGTGTAGTGAAACAGAGAGGGATAAATTAAGTAGTGACGTTGTCAAGTAGTGATCAAGTAGCGGGCAAGTACTGGTCAAATGGTCGAGTGACCACTTAAATTGTAAGGGAAAGTACGTGTAGTGAACCTGTGTTGGTTAAAGTGATCGATGACGTGCTCAAGTAGTGGCCAAGTAGTGGTAAATGGTCGAGTGACTACTTAAATTGTCGGTGAAAGTAGGTATAGTGACATGGTGATGATCAAGAGTTGGTCAAGTGGTGCTTAAATAGTGGTCAAGTAGTGGTCAAGTAGTCGAATGACCACTTAAATTATAGGGTATGGTACGTGTAGTGAAACGGTGATGGTAAAATAAGTAAGGACATAGTCAAATAGTGGTCAAGTACTGGTGAAGTAGTGATCAAGTGGTCGAAGGATCACTTAAATTGTAGGGTATGGTATGTGTAGTGACATGATGATGGTTAAAGTGATCGATGAAATGATCAAGACGTTATGCCGACTGCTAAGTTCAGAAAGTAATGTCCTTACTATCGGCAATTTCCCTGACAGGAGCGCCTCGAGCACTGATTTTGTATTGATCAATAGCACCTAGTGGTACAGTCAACACACAAGGACAATAGTTAACATCCGGTCAAAGATGGCGTCGCACCCTATCACACATGGGTAATTGCTACAACCAAACTACGTCTCATTCACTAAAACTGGTCAAATATGGTGTCACATCCGGTCACAGGGGTAATGGGACATCTGAGACACGTGGTTAAGAGGGAAACTATAGAAAAAGGGTGTCCTATCGGTTGTCGAGTCAGGGAACCTAACGTATGATGATCACTGTGTATAGGAGTGAATACACTGCATCATCAACACTGCATCATCAACACTGCATCCGAAGGGTAAAATGGTCACCCCCTTCTCTATCTTTTCTATAACCGTGCAGTCCTAGTGTTATCCGGTTACACCAAAGGACACCCGAGCATCAACACAACAAACTGCCCCGATTCAACCTTAGGCAATGCACGTAACATGACAGGTCACATGTCCGCCGTCATAACCAGCGACGTTATCACGTATCAAATTAGACATCCACACTTTCATTTCCTTTCTATGTGGCCATAGTGTCTTTACATCTTTCTCCAGAAAGCCATTTCCAAGACCAATATATGGTTTTTCAGTGTACCTGCTCAGTGCCACACTTCACAACCAGACAAAAGTACACCTTCTATGTACCAATTCAACCGTCAAATAAGAAAATATGTTAAACAAAATATTAAAATTATTGGTCAAATACAGAAATATCGCAACCAAACTTATAAAAAGAAGGAAAATATTGACCAAGTAACGAAATATCTCGTCGAAACTTATAAAAATGTAGGAAACTTTGTTAACCAAATGTGAAAAAACAAAACAAATATTGATCAAGTAAAGAAATAACTCCTCCAAATTTATGAAAAGTACGAAACCTTGGTACCCAAATGCGACAAATGTAGGTCAAATACTGAAATATTTTGTCCAAACTTATGAAAGGTAGAAAATTGTCTTAACCAACTGGGGTAAATATTGCTCAAACTAAGAAACATGTCGACAGAAGTATGAAATTACGTGAACCAAAGTAATAAAATTGTTGGCCAAATATGAAAAAGTATCGGTCAAACTTATAGATGTCTCGTTTAAACTTATAACATGTATGAAAATTTGTTAGGTAAAGAAGGAAAATATTGACCAAGTAATGAAATATCGCATCCGAACTTATAAAATGTACGAGTTAACCAAAGGCGAAAAGGCCAAAACACAAAATGTCTCGACCAAGCTTATAAAAATCTAGAAAAAAATATTACAACTAAAATATTGATCAAAAGGTATAAATCCAAACATTATAAAAATAACCAAATGTGAAAAATATCATCCAAAGACAGAAATATTTCAACTAAACTTATAAATAAATCAACAAAACTTGTGAAAATTTTTGGTCAATAGCTATGGAAAAAGTAAGTCCACAAAACTAAGAAAAAAAATGTAACTTCTGTAGTCAAATGTGTCTTATCTGAAAAGACATTTCACAATACATAATCACCACCACTTTCCTTGTTTTACGTTACCGAAGGCCTTCACCGTATCTGGTACAGAAACCCTTATACATCACTCATCTCTCCACACTCTTGGTTTCTTTCTAATACAAAGTGGTCACATCACCAAGAACTTAAAACCTCCATTGTACACGTGCTCCATTGAAACACCCATGACAGTTAACAACATGTATGGCCATGTAATCTGTGAGTCCATTGGGGATAGTTCATCCGAGTACTCGTCACCAAAGATCCATTTCCCATGGCTGACATCTTCAACTTGCTATACCACATCTTATTCTAACATATACTTTACATGAAATTTCCCAAATTTGGGGATCTATTAAAGAATACGTAATGAGATACACAAAGACACCAAGAACATATCAGACAAAACAACTCACAAACCAGACTTAGAACTAAAACTTAAACCATATCAGATGAACCACCCAACAAGTACTACTAGAACTCGAAACATAACGATATTAAGGAAACGCATACTTACACATTGTCAGACATTAGATTTAAATCCCCTACTACTAACATATCACTGGTGTCGAATTCCCGTTTCACAAAAACACCCTCTTGTCAGTTGTTAGTGAAAACCATTACACCAGTCCAGATTTGTGACTCGTAGAATCTACACTCACACAGGATCTATTAAAGAATACGTATGAGATACACCAAGACAACAAGAACATATCATACAAAACAATTCACAAATTAAAACTTAAAACATATCAGATGAACCACCCAACAAGTACTACTAGAACTCAAAACATAACGATATTAAGGAAACGCATACTAGTTTATTTCTGTTTATAACTGTTTTAATATGGCAGAGAGAAACATGGTAATTAGACTATATCTGCCTTCTTCACTGCTGTCCTTTGTTCGATGACTTTTATTCTGTGCTTGTCCTTCAGGACTGGATTCAAAATTTTTTTTCCAAGTCTTGTACACGCCTTTCAAAATGCTCACGTTCTCTGATTACATGGTGCCAGTTACCATTGCGTTCTTCGGTGCCAACAGTATGGACTGTCAAGAAGTGAGGTTCTGGTGCAAAATTAACCTGTGGAGGTAAATAAAACACATTGAAACTTACAAGACGGTCACACATACTACTTCACTAAAGAAAAAACAGTAAAAAAAAATGCATAATGAGAAGTGGTAAAAGGCATCAAAAACAGACTGTCGACATTCTATTGGTCACGTCTTGAGAAAAGGTAAAGGTATAGTCACTGATGGTTTGTAGTATAGAGAGATGTACATAGAAAACATGTATAGCAGCTAGGTCTTCTGTATTAAACATGTTTACAAAAATACACATGTGAACTATGATCATTACTACCCATACACACCTTATTCGTTGATGACGAACACCTTCGGACACCGACAGTAAGCTAGTTTTCGTTCCACAACACATTAATTTTCTTGAGAGACTCTGGGGCATGACTACTATCCAAAAGGTCAATATCTTCATCTGAAGACGAATCATCACCCCAAGCAAAGGTTGTCTCTGGTACATCTAATGCTGGCTGGGTGCCACGAGTAGGTTTCTGGCAGAACAATTTTTGTTTTCGATTGATTATTTTTGTAAGTGTGGTTGAGATATTTCTTATATTGGTCTTTTCATACTTGGTTAACTCCTACTTTTTATACATTTGACTGAAATATTTCTGTATTTGTCATAACTTCTTCTAAGACTTTGTGCATGTCTGGTAATGTAAGCTCTGTTCCATCAAGAAAAAAGACAACGTCATGAACACAACCCACTAAAGAAAATCAACAAAAATCTTGGTTTCAATATTTAATCACCAAAATATGTATGTCATTGATTCTTTCTTACGATATATCACTAAACTGTTTTGATGAATAAATATTGAAACCAAGATTTTTGTTGATTTTCTTTAGTGGGTTGTGTTCATGACGTTGTCTTTTTTCTTGATGGAACAGAGCTTACATTACCAGACATGCACAAAGTCTTAGAAGAAGTTATGACAAATACAGAAATATTTCAGTCAAATGTATAAAAAGTAGGAGTTAACCAAGTATGAAAAGACCAAAATAAGAAATATCTCAACCACACTTACAAAAATAATCAATCGAAAAAAAAATTGTTCTGCCAGAAACCTACTCGTGGCACCCAGCCAGCATTAGATGTACCAGAGACAACCTTTGCTTGGGGTGATGATTCGTCTTCAGATGAAGATATTGACCTTTTGGATAGTAGTCATGCCCCAGAGTCTCTCAAGAAAATTAATGTGTTGTGGAACGAAAACTATCCTACTGTCGGTGTCCGAAGGTGTTCGTCATCAACGAATAAGGTGTGTATGGGTAGTAATGATCATAGTTCACATGTGTATTTTTGTAAACATGTCTAATACAGAAGACCTAGCTGCTATACATGTTTTCTATGTACATCTCTCTATACTACAAACCATCAGTGACTATACCTTTACCTTTTCTCAAGACGTGACCAATAGAATGTCGACAGTCTGTTTTTGATGCCTTTTACCACTTCTCATCATGAATTTTTTTTACTGTTTTTTCTTTAGTGAAGTAGTATGTGTGGCCGTCTTGTAAGTTTCAATGTGTTTTATTTACCTCCACAGGTTAATTTTGCACCAGAACCTCACTTCTTGACAGTCCATACTGTTGGCACCGAAGAACGCAATGGTAACTGGCACCATGTAATCAGAGAACGTGAGCATTTTGAAAGGCGTGTACAAGACTTGGAAAAAAAAATTTTGAATCCAGTCCTGAAGGACAAGCACAGAAGAAAAGTCATCGAACAAAGGACAGCAGTGAAGAAGGCAGATATAGTCTAATTACCATGTTTCTCTCTGCCATATTAAAACAGTTATAAACAGAAATAAACTAGTATGCGTTTCCTTAATATCGTTATGTTTTGAGTTCTAGTAGTACTTGTTGGGTGGTTCATCTGATATGTTTTAAGTTTTAGTTTGTGAATTGTTTTGTATGATATGTTCTTGTTGTCTTGGTGTATCTCATACGTATTCTTTAATAGATCCCGTGTGAGTGTAGATTCTACGAGTCACAAATCTGGACTGGTGTAATGGTTTTCACTAACAACTGACAAGAGGGTGTTTTTGTGAAACGGGAATTCGACACCAGTGATATGTTAGTAGTAGGGGATTTAAATCTAATGTCTGACAATGTGTAAGTATGCGTTTCCTTAATATCGTTATGTTTTGAGTTCTAGTAGTACTTGTTGGGTGGTTCATCTGATATGGTTTAAGTTTTAGTTCTAAGTCTGGTTTGTGAGTTGTTTTGTCTGATATGTTCTTGGTGTCTTTGTGTATCTCATTACGTATTCTTTAATAGATCCCCAAATTTGGGAAATTTCATGTAAAGTATATGTTAGAATAAGATGTGGTATAGCAAGTTGAAGATGTCAGCCATGGGAAATGGATCTTTGGTGACGAGTACTCGGATGAACTATCCCCGATGGACTCACAGATTACATGGCCATACATGTTGTTAACTGTCATGGGTGTTTCAATGGAGCACGTGTACAATGGAGGTTTTAAGTTCTTGGTGATGTGACCACTTTGTATTAGAAAGAAACCAAGAGTGTGGAGAGATGAGTGATGTATAAGGGTTTCTGTACCAGATACGGTGAAGGCCTTCGGTAACGTAAAACAAGGAAAGTGGTGGTGATTATGTATTGTGAAATGTCTTTTCAGATAAGACACATTTGACTACAGAAGTTACATTTTTTTTTCTTAGTTTTGTGTACTTACTTTTTCCATAGCTATTCTGTACTTGACCAAAAATTTTCACAAGTTTTGTTGATTTATTTATAAGTTTAGTTGAAATATTTCTGTCTTTGGATGATATTTTTCACATTTGGTTATTTTTATAATGTTTGGATTTATACCTTTTGATCAATATTTTAGTTGTAATATTTTTTCCTAGATTTTTATAAGCTTGGTCGAGACATTTTGTGTTTTGGCCTTTTCGCCTTTGGTTAACTCGTACATTTTATAAGTTCGGATGCGATATTTCATTACTTGGTCAATATTTTCCTTCTTTACCTAACAAATTTTCATACATGTTATAAGTTTAAACGAGACATCTATAAGTTTGACCGATACTTTTTCATATTTGGCCAACAATTTTATTACTTTGGTTCACGTAATTTCATACTTCTGTCGACATGTTTCTTAGTTTGAGCAATATTTACCCCAGTTGGTTAAGACAATTTTCTACCTTTCATAAGTTTGGACAAAATATTTCAGTATTTGACCTACATTTGTCGCATTTGGGTACCAAGGTTTCGTACTTTTCATAAATTTGGAGGAGTTATTTCTTTACTTGATCAATATTTGTTTTGTTTTTTCACATTTGGTTAACAAAGTTTCCTACATTTTTATAAGTTTCGACGAGATATTTCGTTACTTGGTCAATATTTTCCTTCTTTTTATAAGTTTGGTTGCGATATTTCTGTATTTGACCAATAATTTTAATATTTTGTTTAACATATTTTCTTATTTGACGGTTGAATTGGTACATAGAAGGTGTACTTTTGTCTGGTTGTGAAGTGTGGCACTGAGCAGGTACACTGAAAAAACATATATTGGTCTTGGAAATGGCTTTCTGGAGAAAGATGTAAAGACACTATGGCCACATAGAAAGGAAATGAAAGTGTGGATGTCTAATTTGATACGTGATAACGTCGCTGGTTATGACGGCGGACATGTGACCTGTCATGTTACGTGCATTGCCTAAGGTTGAATCGGGGCAGTTTGTTGTGTTGATGCTCGGGTGTCCTTTGGTGTAACCGGATAACACTAGGACTACACGGTTATAGAAAAGAGAGAGAAGGGGGTGACCATTTTACCCTTCGGATGCAGTGTTGATGATGCAGTGTTGATGATGCAGTGTATTCACTCCTATACACAGTGATCATCATACGTTAGGTTCCCTGACTCGACAACCGATAGGACACCCTTTTTCTATAGTTTCCCTCTTAACCACGTGTCTCAGATGTCCCATTACCCCTGTGACCGGATGTGACACCATATTTGACCAGTTTTAGTGAATGAGACGTAGTTTGGTTGTAGCAATTACCCATGTGTGATAGGGTGCGACGCCATCTTTGACCGGATGTAACTATTGTCCATGTGTGTTGACTGTACCACTAGGTGCTATTGATCAATACAAAATCAGTGCTCGAGGCGCTCCTGTCAGGGAAATTGCCGATAGTAAGGACATTACTTTCTGAACTTAGCAGTCGGCATAACGTCTTGATCATTTCATCGATCACTTTAACCATCATCATGTCACTACACATACCATACCCTACAATTTAAGTGATCCTTCGACCACTTGATCACTACTTCACCAGTACTTGACCACTATTTGACTATGTCCTTACTTATTTTACCATCACCGTTTCACTACACGTACCATACCCTATAATTTAAGTGGTCATTCGACTACTTGACCACTACTTGACCACTATTTGAGCACCACTTGACCAACTCTTGATCATCACCATGTCACTATACCTACTTTCACCGACAATTTAAGTAGTCACTCGACCATTTACCACTACTTGGCCACTACTTGAGCACGTCATCGATCACTTTAACCAACACAGGTTCACTACACGTACTTTCCCTTACAATTTAAGTGGTCACTCGACCATTTGACCAGTACTTGCCCGATACTTGATCACTACTTGACAACGTCACTACTTAATTTATCCCTCTCTGTTTCACTACACGTACCATACCCTACAATTTTCTCACTTGAGCGGTTGACCACTGGTTGAGCACTACTTGACCACTGCTTGACCACGTTGTCGACCATTTTACCATCACCGTTTCAATATACGTACTTTTCTCTACCTTTTAAGTGTTCATTCGACCACTTGACCACTGGTTGACCGCTACTTGACCATGTCATCGATCACTTTAACCACTACCATAATCTTAGGGACATCGTCCTCTACAATTTAAGTGGTCACTCGACCACTTGACCACTACTTGACCATTGGTTGATCACTACTTGACCACTAATTTACCACCCTTTAATCATCACCATATCATTATAACCACTTTTCCCTAAAATTTCCTCACTTGACCACTACTTGACCATTGGTTGACCACTACTTGACCACTAATTTACCACCCTTTAATCATCACCATATCATTATAACCACTTTTCCCTAAAATTTCCTCACTTGACCACTGCCTGACCACTGCTTGACCACTAATTTACTACCCTTTAATCATCACCATATCATTACAACCACTTTTCCCTAAAATTTCCTCACTTGACCACTACTTGACCACTGCTTGACCACTACTTGACCACTAATTTACCATCCTTTAACCATCACCATGTCACTACGACCAATTTTCCCTAAAATTTTCCTGACTTGACCACCACTTGACCACTGCTTTACCACTAATTTACCACTAATTTACCATCCTTTAACCATCACCATGTCGCTACGACAAATTTTCCCTAAAATTTTCCTTACTTGACCACCACTTGACCACTGCTTGACCATCTGTTGACCACTAATACCTGGTACCCACCCCTTACCACCGAATGATACTACACTATATCCATTACAATCAGCGATCTTTAGCTTTCAAGGTTTCATTTGTAACACGTGTTATGTTAGTGAATAAGCTACTATGAACATCTACATAGCACTAATAACCACCCTTATCAACTAATTTCACTAACCCATACCCACTACTATCCCCACCGCACCTATTCCTTCTATTCGTACTAATGTACACCACCAATGCGCTAACAGTTCAAAATATTTTAACACACCACTCACCCACGTTTTTACAACCCTTTACTTAATGACTTTTCCGTATGCACCCCCTCCACGTCTGTTATGAACCGACCACCGTCACACCCGCCGGAGATTTTCCCACACTTGCCGACGTATAACTCCCCGGTACTACCTTCCAGAATTTTCCACTATGCCGCTACTTATTTAATATGCATTGTATTGTTTATACATGATTTAATAAAAAATTATTATATACCTGATAGTGTTTAAACCCGAACCGCCTAGCCTCACCCCACGCGCCCACCCCCTCGCCACCACCCCGCACCCCGTTGTTATTTATTTTTATTTTTTATTTTATTTTATTTTATAATAATTAATTAAAATTTGTATACACCCACTCAATAGTTATCTGCCCTTAGAAACATAAAATCTTAGAATTATCGCCCTTAGATATGACCTAGATACCAACCCTACATACCCACCCAACTATATGACCGAGGGGGAGTGAAAATCAGCCGAGGTCAAGGTCATTTGAGGAGGCTCCTCCAAATGAGAACCGAATTGCGCCTCTCCTACTACTGCGGACGCAAAAAAAATATCCATGCACCAATCTATCACTTTATCCAGTGTCGTCTGCAACTCCTGGGCTGTTTGATTTCTGTCCCTCCCCCGTCTGCATACGAGAACATCATCTGCAAATGTAAGTATCCTTCTAGTCCCTGGTGCTTCGAGGCTTGTATCTTGCTGACCTCTGTGGTAGTCCAGCGGCTATGATTGTCACGGAACGCCGCTTTAAGATTACATAATAGTTCCCCGGACTTCAAATTTAAGGGCCAATTAGAGAAACAAAGGAACTGGGGCAAGGTTGTTACAAGCAGCCTGGTGTAACAAAATAGTTATAAAACTGGAAGTCTACCCCGAGAGCCTCATTGCTCCTTTGACACTGCTCAAGTAAACCAACCAGGCGGAACAACATGTTGGCCCAGGTTTAGACAATAGTCAGCTTGGGGCTGATAACATGCCAGTCCAGCAATTCAAAGTGTGGAGTGACCCAACGTGCTAGTCAGGACTAGGGAAATGGCTCAATCATGAAGCGACCAGATAATTCAGTCTCTACGGTGAGAGGGTGTTGGGTGTCTGATCTGATGAAGGCAATTAAAACCACAAAAATGTGTGAAGTGAAACTGCACAGGCAGGAGATTACCACGGTCAGTGGTGGGAACCCCGCGCCCCCCCCCCCCCCCCAATGCGTGACGCCCCAGGAGTTAAGAGCAATCTGTCGTCCTAAGTATAAATCCACTTGCCTAGGAAGATTTCCAAATCAGATATCTTCAGAATTTAAAACTGGTATAAACGATATTTATACTTTATTTATAGAGAGACATTCTCTTTATGTTGTCTAAGATCTTCTAGGAATGTTAGTTCTCAGTAACTATTCAAGTCTTTTAAATGTATGCACTGATTTTCAGTCGATGTCTGACTCTGGTTACTTTCAATGAAAGATAATACTTTCTCATGTGTTTGTATAGCTGTATTACGATGCTCGCTTACTAACAAATAAGACTATCATGAAATGCATATGTTCACCTTATGTTGCTAGGCATGTTATACTAATGGTTCTATGCATAATTTTTGTTATACTCTGGACATGCATTCGGCAGACTTTCATTTGGTATTGTCAGATGTCTGTCACGGCTACGAAAACTATTAGTTTCTCAGTGGTTGTAGATGTTTAAAATGCAATTTGTTATATTGTACTCACCAGGTGGAATTGGATGTTATGCTAATGTGTGCTTATGCACTGCGTGCATTGGCATATTGCCTATTGATTGTGTGTGCAGCAGCGGCGTAGTTGTGCGGACATTACCTAAACTCGGTATTGGGTGTATGGTCTGCTAAACCCTTTCAGTGTGTTGTGAACGATCGTTCACGGTAACTCACGGAGGCCTAGCAGAGACTGATCCCGGCACTTAAGCCAGGAGACCAAATACTCTTATGATACCACTCCCGACCCTTTGATCTGCAAAACGAAAGTGAACAGAACGGTTGTGAGGAACTTGGTGTCTGTATTAACGACATGAACATAGGACATTATCACTCAGTCAACATTTTATGATCATGTTATGAGAAGAAATAAATTGAAGAACTTTGTGACAGCTGGTAAAAATGAGGGGAAAAGAACAAGAGGAAGGCAGAGAAGTAAATACCCAGATGACTTGACCACGTGACATGGTCGAGACAAGAACACTGAGCTGATCCACGACTCTGGTGATCGAGTGAGATGGAAAGACATGACCGTCCACGCTTACCGACATGGTACAATGCGATTTCTTTTTTGGTGCTTGATCGCTTTGAACTCAAGCGAAGTCCATACACGCTATTTATAGTAGTGATGGACTGAATTTTGCTTGTGGGTTAGCTTTTCCTGTTAACAGTGTCCCTCGCCATCAGGTGAACCCACTCCGACTTCGGAAGTACTTGTAATTTACATCCCAAAGTCAAGAACGACAGGTCAACATTTTAGTCCAGCTAATCGCTAAACTCAGCATCAGGACGCCGGATGTTTAAGAACACCGCTCTTGTCCATTCGGCCATGCGTACTTTTGTTTTTATTACATTCCAATGTATAATATTATATTTGAAAATGGTATTAGCTATAATTAAGTTCAATTACATATTAACATAATTATTTATTCATTAATAAATGAATATAAATGCAAAAAACTGTTTTACGTGAAATTTGTGTTTTTGCATATCCTACTTACAGGACATCGCTGTCAACACCAGCATTTTACTGCTGTTGTTGATGTCTTGGCAAGTTTACGTTCAGTAGTTTGCCATTGATTTCTGAATTACCTGCTCCCATAACAACAAATTAAAAACCAGCGCAACATAGTCTGCTGCCAAATCGGTCGTAGCCATGTTTCGAACGCAGGTAAGCGGCTCACGAATCGTGACCATAAGCCCTTAGCCATGGAGACGAGTTTACTTGACATTGTGAGTATAAAATACATTTTATAAGAACATTTGTTGCAATGCATGACACATAAGACAACTGACAAAATAACAGAAACTGTGACAAATTATCAAATGAATAAATAAAACTGTCAGAAACTCACTTGCGACAGGCATACAAGAGACAACTCGTATCGTTTGCAAAAGGATATATTTTATTCGGAGCTGATCGTACATAAGCCCCACGAGCGGAATACCACATGGTATTGAACATCATAGTATGTTATGAAGATGGAATGAGGAGATGATATTAATACTATAACCACTAAAGCTAAGCTGAAGTTCTACTATTATACTGTCCTTAACAACAACAACGTATCCACAGCGGATATACAGTCTGTTCCCTAAGCCGTCCAGTTTCTGTCTGATCCCGCTCTCTGTGGCGTGTTCAGCCACGAGCAATTAGCTCAGCGTGCGTCCACTGGTTTCCGTGCTCGGAGTCCCAGCACGCTGGTCGCTTGGTTAGAGTAACCATAATTCTTTGGTTACATCTCGTGAAGAGGGTTTCTCAGTCTCTTGGGTAACCCTAGTTCACATACACTCGTTGCACTCCTTGTTGACACGAGTGTGTCCCATTATAGCTATTTATAGCGTTTGTGTCTCTTCTGTCTGGTCTCCTAAACTGTTATGTTACTTGCCCTTTTTCCTAAGCTCTATTTCGCTCTCCTTAGCTTAGAGCTCTCTCCTAAGTCTTTGACAAAAACAAATGATCATTTGAAAATTTGTATTGAACATTTATAAACTGACATTGTGAAAGTGATTCAATTCAGGAATATCCACATAATTTATTAATAATATTTAACGTACAAACAATTAAATAACATCATGCTTTTAAAATAAGCTGAAACGTTATGAGAAATAACCTATGGTGAAATTTATTAGTATTGCCAACATTGTATTTAGAAAGTTCATTGAAAAACATGGAATGTCAAATGAAAAAGTGGAAAAGCAAAAGTTGATGTCTATATGAAAGTACATCGCTGATGCAAACAAACAATCAACCCCCCCCCCCCCCCCCCCCCCCAAAAAAAAAAAACCCTCAGATATTCACTTTCGGAATATATATGAAAGCCACCCAGAAGACATTGAGGATGCTGGTTACACTTCAGTTCGGGAATCTCAGGGGTCTTACTTAGAGCCCAAGGACTGAATTGACATGAATGGAACTGATATTTCATTGCCAGTCTTAATTAGACTTAAACGGCACATATGATCTCCTGGCAATGAATATGACTCATTTAGGCAATCCTGATGAGTGAAATGTGATGTTAATTCCAATGCAGATTTATAAGAAACCAGTAGATCCATATCATTTTAAATTGTTTGTGCTAGTTAAGCTAACAGATCTATTGTATTGTTATACTCACATGCACTTATTATTTTCTTTATATGATGTTACATTTCCGTATGTAAAGCATCAATAATATGCCACAGTGGCAGAAGACAGTGCTTACTGCTATGGGCAGACATTATAACCATGTAATTACACCCTGATAATTAATACCGCACTGATATATATATATATATATATATATATATATATATATATATATATATATATATATATACACACTAGCTGACCCGGCCCGGCTTCGCCCAGGCCCTGGAGGGGATCTATCTATCTATCAGTCTGCTTGTTTGTCTGTCTGTCTGACCCGGCCCGGCTTCACCCAGTCCCTGGTGGGGAGCATCTCATTTAATTCATATAAGTAGTCATATAAGCTCTCCCGTTCCCGACTATCTGTCTGTCTGTCTGACCCGGCCCGGCTTCACCCAGTCCCTGGTGGGGAGCATATAAGTAGTCAAATAAGCTTCCGTTCCCGACTATCTGTCTGTCTATCTGACCCGGCGTGGTTTCGCCCAGCTCCTGGCGCACAGTAACTTAAAAGCATGTCCTTCCACACTCCATTCATTATTTTTAATGAAAACTTTTTAATCACCGACATGACAGTTGATAAGTTCTTTAAGCAGAAAAAGATGGGTTACAATGTTATGCATTATTTTTATGAAAACTTTGAAAATGCCTTAAAGATTATATCATTATTTATTATAACTTATATGCCTGAAAATAACTATAGACAAAGAGTTTAACAATAGTGCAAGTAAGTCCAACAATATGACTATAAAGTATATAGAAATGTTATTAAAAGTTATGCCCCTTGAAATAACTTTTCTAGAGTGAAGTCCCCCTGCTATATAGAAATTATATACTGAAAAATGGAAAAGTAAATGTTATTAAATAAGTAGAAGATTTTACACTAAGAAACTATTATAGTCGGTTGCACAGGAATGAAAGGAAGACGTGTAGAAAATTTCATCTCAATCGGATGTACCGTTATCGAACGCATCCAATACATAGCTAGCTGACCACAAACACACAAAGCCACATACACTCTGTTTATATATATATATATATATATATATATATATATATATATATATATATATATATATACACACACAGTGGTCAAGTCGTCTGCCTCGCGCTCCGAAGATTCTGGGCTACGTCTTTAGGTTCACGAGTGCATTTGTCTCAGGGACTCCTGGGGGTCATCACTGGAGCTACGAAATTCATGATTTGAGCGACACTTTCGGCAGGCTGCCCTGCAGAAAGACATCGAGCCATACATGATCAAACCTGGTGCGATGAAGTCGATCCTTTCGAATTTTAAAAATATATACATATATGCCCTAGATTAGACAGCACCCACATTTATTTAAATATAGGGTTTGGTGTTATTACAGTTAATTAACAGAGAGTGACAACAATGTATAACAATAGAAGTGTAGAGTCAATATGATCTATGCATTATTTGACAGACCAGACAGAGACCTATTTACCCGGGGAGATAGTATACTGCGTTCAAAACACAGTGACGGGTGATTTGACAGCACATCACTAGCGTTGGTAGTTTTTTTTTAATGTAAATGTTATGAGCGCCGGTTGTTCATAAAGCAATGGCAAACTATTGAACGTAAACTTGCCAAGAAATCACAAACAGCCAAAAAATTATGGGGTTGACTGTGACGTCCTGTAAAGGATATGCAACTAACTTTTTACACGTGAAATAACAGGTGATTGATATGTGACCTAACTCATAGTCCATTAATTACTGTGCTTTGCACAAGGTAGATGGAATTCTTGGGAATACTTGGGGAGGAGACAACACACACTCTACTCTGGGTTTACTTAGTAATACATGGGGAGGACACACACACACTCTACTCGCTATGTCCCTGATGGTGATAGAAAATTGCATGAAATGTTACCATGTTTTCTTCTTCATCAGGTGCCTGGTCTAGAGCAGAAATGGGTCATCACTGACTCTCCAATCATAATCACAGTGGCCTATTGGGAACTGAGATTGTCAATAAGCTTGCTGCAGTGTGAATCGGAACATGATAAATGGAATTGACTGTGCGGTATGAAAACAGTCAAATAAATTCTTAGAAATGCTTGAGAACACTAACTGATCAGATAACAATGGGAAATAATGGCGAACAAGGTTCCAAATGTTGCTGTATGTAGCCGGGGCGCAGTGTTGGGGTGAGCGCCCAACATTGTTTAAATACCCGAATGGCTCGTGAATACATAACCTATGCAGCAAAAGTCCAACTCCTGGCCTTCACGTGGCGGAACTGTTTAAACTAACAGGAGAAGGGGCGACGGCGAGTTTCTGGTGCCGGAGAATAACCAGTATGCTCTAGATGTGTATGCACGTACATGCATGCGCAGACACGTGTGTGCGCGCGTACACATATACACTCGAGTGAGACCACAGTCTGCTCTAGCAAAGAAAGATGCTGAAGACTGAGGCAACCAGCCAAGAGGCGCACCACAGAAATCAGGATGCCACGCAACACGCAAAATGGAATATGTCGACTTTTGCTAAATATTATGATGCTCGCCCTGCTTTGGACCCCCAGGCAGGTGCAGTGCCGGGCCCTATGTCTCGAAAGGGTCCAACCACATCTACTAGAGGTCCTTCTCAGATGTCCTGTGGAGCCAGGGGACATGAGAATAGGACGGCTGGCCATACTAAACGAAGACTTAAAATAATGCACTGGAATGCGGAGTGAGTCAGCAGCAAAAAAAAATAAATTAGAAAACATCTTGGACCAAGAAAAGGTAAGCATATGTTGCTTGCAAGAAACTCACCTCAACGAAAATATAGCCTTCAAAATCAGAGGCTACCAATGTTACCGATCTGACTGAAAGGACAGGCGAAAAGGTGGGATACTGACCCTTTAAAAAAAATAAAATCATTGCTTCCCAAATCAAAGTCTACATGGAAGGGGCTGAGTATCAGACACTTAAACTTAAGACAGGTAATACAGACCTACATCTGATCAATTACTACTGTTCAAGTGACCGCCCACAGGCACTGGACACACTACGATTAAAAGAAAAAATGATTGTGTGTGGCGATTTCAACAGCACTCGCAGAGCTGGGGCTATGATCATATGGACCAGAAAGGAGAAAGACTGGAAGACTGGCAGGATGAGAATAGATTCATCTTGATTAACAAGCCATCCGACCCACATACTTTCTACTCGAGATCATGGCACACTACAACTACAACTGATCTGGCTTTTCATTCACCAGACTTGGAGTGGAACATTACACGAATTGTTGGGAAACAACTTGGTGGCAGTGACCATCGGCCAGTCTTTCTAACCATAGAAAATGAGCATGTAAGTGAAAGCAGCACCCTCTCGAGGTGGAACTACAAGAAAGCAGACTGGGCAATGTGCAAGCATCGCACCAGCATATTGGTTAGAAACCTGAACACTGAGAAAGACATAAATAAAGTAGTTGAAGAGTTTGGGAAATGCATGCAACACGCAGCACGAGAAACAGTACCAAGGGGAGCCCGTAAACAATATAAACCCTACTGGAGTAGTGAACTGAAACACTTGCATAACGATATGGAAGTGTGTAGAAAGCAAGCAAAGGCCGCATCCAGCCAAGAGCACCACAATAAATTACAGCACGCAAAAGCCAAATTTCAAAGGACCAAGCTGCATGTCAGGGTCTTAAACCTGGCTCGTTATACCTAACACATGTGAGACAGTACAAGTACAACGTGATTTGACTTGAGACACAACGACACGAAGTTCAATGGATTTATTTACAGATCACATGCAATACGATCTAGTTTGGCATGTGATGATCATTACAATACATAAGTTATACATCAATACACTTACAGACAACCCACAGCTTACAGTCTATCTCACAAGATGTACAAGCACTCGATTTTCGGGCACAGAACTACACAAAGCCTTTCTCTCCCCATACGTCCTGTCGAGTCCGAGTCCCAGAGCTGTCTGTCTATTTCTCGCAACGCGCCTTCCCACCTGACGTGGCTTCACGAGGCCTGCGTGCGTCTTGCTTTGTCCTTGCCTGACCGCTGGCTGTCTCGTCAGCCAGCAACCTCGCAGGCAGGTAACTAATACTCGCCTGGCGGGCGTAACGGTGTTACGGCATCCCGGCTAGGGACTATTCGCCTGGCGGGCGTACGATGTCCCTGCATCTCTGATGGCAACACTTTAGACTCTGACATGCTCCCCCGGGGCTTCTTCATGAAAGATGTCATCTTTCATGTATACTCTATATACATACCGGGTTAATATTTTAACCTTGTCAGAGTCGACCCTTCTGTTGTTATATACATTGGTATAGAAATACATAAGAATACACATCTTGGCATAGAAACACATAAGAAATGGAAGTTGTATTTTAAGACATGTGGTGTTCAACCTTTAACACTTGTCAAGTTTCATCCTCTCGATGGCTGATTACCTTAATTGCATTATTGACCCAGTCAGATCGGTAGTAACAGCTTCACAAGCAACTACCTCGCAACCTCTAAAAAAAAAGTAATAATATGCTTTTTGAAACAAAAAACATCTGGCAAGACTGTAATACGGCTTTATATAAGCCGCATTCAACGCTCAAACTCTGACCTCATTTGGCCAGGAGCTCTTGTGTCGGTCTGCAATGTCGGTAACACTATACCATGCCCAGTAGATGGCTTCTTGGCGTGTTAACAATCTGGCAACAACATGGCTATTTATATACAACACATAATCGCATACATTTCAATTTACCGCCCTTGGTGTAATAATGTAATAACAATTAAATGAAAGGGACATAACTTCAAAAATTATCAAATATAATATCTTACAATAATTCTTCTATTTCTCAGCGTCATAGCTTGATGTTTTTCCATACTAGCGAAAAAATGTCGATAGTATGAATAAATTAATCAAGATATGATTCTAAGATTACACTAAATGAAAAAATATTAATACACAATTCGTGTATTCGAAATTGTTGATTCCTAAATATTTTAGAAGCGTCATAACTTTTTAAGCTTTTGTTTGTCGTCTGCTAATTTTGAACTAAATTTCTAAATCATCCGGAAGTACACACGAACAGCTGATGTTGAAAATTGTAGAACACACTTGTTCCGGTCTGATGTAGTAATACGGAATGTACAATGTTCTGATCGTTCATGTGTTGGTTGTTTCACTGGAAAAACTTCTGGATTTCGATTGACTGCAGTGGTGTAGATGTCAATGTTCAGGTCACACTTTCACACACGGATTTAAAATATCACTGGATATGTTCCAATCGCAGATACCACTGATAAATTGGATAGTTCGCTTGCGGTAAGTTCAGAGCGAATGTGGCACTGTTCTTGTTTCGTAATATATATACAATTAATATAAGTTCACTTTCTACCACACACTACACAATTATTCACGACAATCACTACGTTAATAATAAAATAAGAAAACTATATATATTGGGAATAAACCCTATCACATCACATAGTAGACATACACAGCTTTCGTGAAAAAAAATCTTCACTGATGGATGGCTGTGTTGGTCTGAGTGTATTTAACACACTGCACTCAGACATTGGTGCTTATCGGGTCGGTCGGACAACGGGACAAAAGATCGGCAATCGTGTTGGTTCTGCCCGCGATATGTCGAACTTCAAAACTGTAATCTTGGAGCTTAAGAGACCAGCGCGCTATCATTTGGTTGGAAGGTACACCTGAATTGATAAATTTCAATGGACTACTGTCGGACTCCACAATAAAATGACGTCCCAGGAGGAATCTGGACAATTTAGTTATACCCACCACTAGAGCTAGGGCTTCCAACTGTGGTGTTGACCAAGCACGTTCTCTCGGTTTTAATTTTCTGGAGACATAGTACACAGGATGTAGGATGTTATCATGCTCCTGTAACAAGACTGCTCCAATCGCCACGGAGCTCGCGTCTGTGCGTAATCTGAAAGGGATTTGTAAATTGGGCAATTTTAGAATGGGATTGTTTAAGCTATTATCAGAAAAATAAGATAATACTTTCTGGAATGCAAATTTTAGGCATTCATTGTTTACAATTTTCTCAGGTTGATCTTTCGTTAGTAGGTTAGTAAATACTTCAGTCAGTTCAGCAAAATCTGGTATGAACTGCCTATAATAATTTATAAGTCCCAACAAACTTCTGACTTTCTTTTTCGTAGTCGGAAGTGAGAGTTTTAGTATTTTGGACACAATGTTATCGTCTGTCGTGACAAAGCCATTAGATATTTTGTACCCCAAGAAGGATATTTCCTGATAGGCTATGTCTACTTTTGCAGGCTTTACCGTCAGTCCGTGCTGTCTAATCCGTTCAAATGTCTGTTCTAATGTCTTTATGTGGTCTGTCATCGTCTTTGTGTGAACACAAATGTCGTCTATGTAACAGATAATGTTTGGTATGTCTACTAGTAGAAGTCGTGTCATACGTACGAATGTCGCTGGGGCATTGACAAGCCCAAATGGAAGTTTGCACCATTCGTACAGTCCCCAAGGTGTGGCAAATGCTGTCAGATGTCTGCTCTGTTCGTCTACCGCTATTTGCCAGTAACCTTTAGTCATGTCTACCTTCGTAAAGAACCTAGAGTCTGTCAGTTCTGTCAGTAGATCTTCAG
Organism: Cepaea nemoralis; assembly: GCA_014155875.1. Taxonomy (NCBI): domain Eukaryota; kingdom Metazoa; phylum Mollusca; class Gastropoda; order Stylommatophora; family Helicidae; genus Cepaea; species Cepaea nemoralis. The sequence goes on from JACEFZ010009122.1 coordinate 72,552, forward strand.
AGTTGGCCATTGGCTCTAGATCTAGAAGAGTTATTTTATTTAATTTCCTATAGTCGACACAGAGTCTTATCGTGTTGTCCTTTTTGCGTACTATGACCATTGGAGATGAGAAATGTGATTGGGATCGTCTAATGATGTTGTTTTTCTCTAAGCTAATGATCTCCTGATGTAAGTTTTCTTTGTAATGCAATGGAATGGTGTATGGTCTGCATTTTATGGGTGTATTTGACGTGAGTGTGATGTGATGTTGTACTAATTCTGTTTGTCCTGGGTTGTTGGAGAAGATGGTGTTGTACTGTTGTATGAGATGTTTGCAACTGTCTGTTTCTGCTTGAGTTAACTTTGGGTTGATTTTAATTTCCTTCAAGCAGTTTGTCGTGTCTAATGCAGGTGTTGGAATTTCGTCACTAGCCTCGTCATCTTCATGGTCTATTATCACTGTACAGGCTGTTGTATCGTCTTGTTCGTTGTCTCTGTTGTAATATGGTCTTAGCATATTGATGTGGAATATTTTGTGTTTGTCTTTTATTTGAATCTCATAGTCTACAGGTGAAATCTGTCTTGTCACTTTAAATGGTCCTTGCCAAGAATCAGTCAATAAGTGTCTGTCACTAGGTAGGAGAAGAAGAACGTCCTGTCCAGGTGTCAACGTTATTGTCCTGTTACCTTTGTCAGCATATTGTCTATATGTAGCACCAGATAATTTTAGTGCATCCTTTGCAATTATACAAGATTTGATGATTCTTTCACGCAATGATGTAACGTATACGTATGATGATATGGGTTTAAGTAATGGAGTGGAGTCAGTTAACATTTGATGATAGATACTTAATGGGCCACGTGGTTTGGCACCATAGATAAGTTCAAAAGGAGAGAAACCCTGTACTAGAATGTGGCACCTCGCGATAAGCAAAGAGAATAGCAGGTACATATACGTCCCAGTTATTGGGATGCTCTTGCGTGACTTTAGCAAGCATATGCTTTAAATCACCGTTAAATTTTTCTATTATTCCACTCGAGTGAGGATGGTACGGAGAATTGAAACATTGCTTCACTCCTAACATTTTGGTGAAAGCTTGAGTAGATGCGGCGATGAACTGACTTCCCCTATCTGATTGGATAGTGTCTGGAAATCCTATCCGTGAAAATATATGGAAGAAAACTTCCATTATATCATTGGCAGTTATGTTCTTTAGCGGAATCGCTTCAGGCCAGCGGCTACATTGATCAATGATGGTTATAATATATTTATTCCCTCTGGTTGTTATCTGATTAAGAGGGCCCACTATGTCAACAGATATTTTCTCAAAAGGTCGACTGGCTAAGTCAGTAATTTGTAACTTTGCCTGTGGGTGTTTACCTTTCTTTACTAGTTTTTGGCAGATGTCACAACTTCTGCAATATTGCTTAATGTCATTGCAGAATTTGGGCCAATAAAACTGTGTTAATAATCTTGATCTGGTCTTAGCGTATGCCATATGCCCTGCAAGAGGTATATCATGGGCAAGATGTAAGGCTTGTTTACGATACTCAATCGGCAAAACAGTTTGCTCTGTTGTGCTGTCACCTCTGGTATAGTACCTGGCGAGGATACAATTTTTCAAAGCAAAATGCCATCTTGCATTTTTGGTTACCTTTGGCTTTTGGCCGATCAGATTAAAATATTTCGACAATGAAGGATCAGCCTTTTGGGCTGTTACAAAAGTCTCCTTCATGGTTTTAGGAGGTAGTAATACTGGGCTAAGCATTTCTATAGCCTCAGTTTGATTAATTTCATCTTGCACTCTAGCAGTAGATCTGGTTACTGCGTTCACACATTCAATGATATCAGATGGTGATGAAACAGTATTATCAATGATGTCATGAGATCTTAGTGCTACATTAGCTACCATACATTCATTTGGTGGTACAACATTATCAATGATGACATTTGATGGTGATGTTGTTATGATCTCATCAATACAAAGAGATGTTATGTCATGAGGCATATCATTCACCTCTGGTAAATTTCCAATGATAATATCACACACAGGGTTTGTTAATGCTGCGCATTTTACTTTCCCAGTGAGGAAAGGTGTTTGAATATATGCCCATGCTAGTGGGTACTTTTCAATATTGCCAGAGAATGTTCTGCATGTTACGTGCCTGCCTGTATAGTCTGTAGGCATTATGAACGTTCTCTTTAGTCCAATAAGTGAACTTCCTGTGTCCTGAAGGACTGTTGCAGGCTTGCCATTCACATATCCCTGATGGATGTTTATTCTGCCTTTGGAGTCTATTACCAAATTAGCTTCTTCATTGGCAATGGGAATGGAGTGGCCGCATGTCAAAATGCCATCTTCATAAAAGGTATTACAAACAGTACATTTATTTGCGTTAAACATATCAAAAGCCTGTGCTGAGTTCACAGGGTGTTTCTCTGATTGTTCTTCATCTGATGATGAACTATCAAATAAGGCGGCATTTGCTTTCTTGGTCATTTGCCTACCTTTACAATCATGGCGATAATGTCCGTACGCCTTACAGAGGAAACATTTACGTAAATTTCTAAAGGATTTACGCTCCTTATCTTGTCTGTTTACGATGTTCTGTAGATATGTAAGATATGCGGGGTTCTTGTCACACATCTCACCTTGGTGGTGTGAAATTTTACAATATCTACAATGATTGTACTTCTCAGATGTAGGCTTATAAGGTTTTTGCCTATTATAGGGTTTGTCATAGTTAGCCGATGCTACAAAGTTTGTATCAGTAGCTTCACTGGCAAAACAATGTTTGTTGGCTGTGTAATAAGCCGAACCACGTCTCTCAATCTGATCTACACTCGTACATTCATTCTCTTGCAAAAATTTCGAAAATGATGATGGAATGGATGAAATGATTTTATCTCTGATGATAAGATCTTCTAACTTCTGATAATCTTTATCAATCTTAGCTGCTGAAGTCCATTTGGTAAATATGTCTCGGACTAAGCAGAGGTAGTCAGAGAACGTTTGAGTCGGTTTGGGGCTCAACTTGCTGAATTGTTCTCTGTAACCTGCCTCATCTAACATACAATGTGCCATAATCTTTGATTTTAGATAATGGTAATCTTTTCTGAGGTCTTTGGGGATAGTCTCTATGACCTTCAGAGGCTCCCCTGATAAACTTCTCATATAAATAATATTCCATTCCGACAGTGGGACCTGGTAATGGTCCATTAAAGTCTCAAAATTTTGGGTGAAGGCTGCAATGCAGTCACCCGAGGTATAATTTCTTACGATACCTTGATATTTCTTGTACTGGTTTTCTTTCTCCAGTCTCTCAGATTTCTTAGACTCTTTGTTTATGGCAGTCTCAGTATCAAGTTGTTTAATTTTTAATTGTACTTCTAGTTCTTCTCGCTTACTTTGAGCTGTTATCTCCGCCTTCTTCAGTTCGATATCTAACTCGGCTTGCTTGGCAGCTCTTTCAGTCTCTGCTTGCTTTAATGCTCTTTCAGCCGCTCTTTCTTCCCACTCCTGGTATTCAGAGTATTTCCTTTCACTCCACTTTGTTAACTCATCACCAGTTAACTTTAACTTTAACCCCATATCGATGAAATCATTTAATGAAGACATGATGGAAGATTTAAATGCAAATGAAATATCAGACACACAATTTGTTACAAGTTGTTAGTAAAGTGAAAAATTTACAAATGTGTTCTACTTACAATATGTGCCTAAATTTGCATCCGAAAGTATATAGAAAGAAAAATATACTCAAGTGTCCTGGATGCGGTGGAGAACGGTTGAAATTCGGGCTAGGAACTGTAGGGTCGCTACTTCAAAACACAAATGACCTCTACGGGCAAGGGTTTCAGATGGCACAGAAAACCTGCTTTGTTTTTGGAGGAAATAAATTAGCGTCTATTTGATGTGGTGTGTATGCTTGTCACTAAGTTTTGATTAGGTTTGTATGGCGTTGAGTGTAATTGTAGGTCGTAATGTCGTCAGTCAACAATTTTTTTCAAAACCACAAGTCACTTTCTTTCCGAAACTTTCTGCTTTCCACAACTCACTTCACAAAGACAATCTAACTATATCTCAACACTCTACAACATTGATGACACATCACTTACATTAAGATGACATTCAGTAAGGACATAGACATCAAGTTTACAAGATGGCGACAAGGTCACAATGGCGACAACTTCACAATGTCGACAAGGTCAAAACGGTGACAAGTTCCACAATCACTGATGTTTTACACGTTTACAAGATCAAACAATATGTATGTACTTTACGTTCACATCTAGTCTCCATGTTCAAACAATCTAATAATATATTCCAAAATGAGCCTTCAAGATCACATTTAAATGTACACTAAAGTTGGACAAAAATTTCTAAGTTCACAAATCTAGGTTTAAATGTTAATTACTTAAACCACGTTCATTTTAAAGCCGGACGAATGCCACCACGTCCACACATGTCAGGGTCTTAAACCTGGCTCGTTATACCTAACACATGTGAGACAGTACAAGTACAACGTGATTTGACTTGAGACACAACGACACGAAGTTCAATGGATTTATTTACAGATCACATGCAATACGATCTAGTTTGGCATGTGATGATCATTACAATACATAAGTTATACATCAATACACTTACAGACAACCCACAGCTTACAGTCTATCTCACAAGATGTACAAGCACTCGACTTTCGGGCACAGAACTACACAAAGCCTTTCTCTCCCCATACGTCCTGTCGAGTCCGAGTCCCAGAGCTGTCTGTCTATTTCTCGCAACGCGCCTTCCCACCTGACGTGGCTTCACGAGGCCTGCGTGCGTCTTGCTTTGTCCTTGCCTGACCGCTGGCTGTCTTGTCAGCCAGCAACCTCGCAGGCAGGTAACTAATACTCGCCTGGCGGGCGTAACGATGTTACGGCATCACGGCTAGGGACTATTTGCCTGGCGGGCGTAACGATGTCCCTGCATCTCTGATGGCAACACTTTAGACTCTGACACTGCGGCCTAGACAGAAAAGCTGGCAGGAGAAAACAGAGTCTCTGAACTTTGAAAGAGGCACAAGGAAATTGTGGAAGCTAATAAAACAACTTAACGATGAGGGCACAGGGAGAAACTCAAAAATTGCACTACATAAAGATGGAAACATCTTAACAAGAAAGCAAGCAGCTGACCATCTGGCGGACTCATTCGCACAAGATAACAATATCAAAATTAGTCCAGAGAAACAACAAGAGATTCGAGAGAAACGACAACATACAGAACAGAACAAATAGTGCATGAGGTTCTGGAGGCACCCATCACAATCAGCGAACTGGAGCTAGCCATATCAAAACTGAAAATGAGAAAGTCACCAGGAGCTGATGGTATCTCCAATGAAAGTATCAGGAACCTAGGAACAGAGGCCAAAGCAAAGCTGTTGCAGATCTTCAATAACAGCTGGACCTTAGGCAGTGTTCCACAAGCCTGGAGAGAAGCAATCATGATACCCCTCCTAAAATCAGGGAAAGATGGTTCCATTGCCTCTAGCTACAGACCAATTAGCCTCACCAGCTGTCTCTGCAAAACACTGGAGCGCATCATCAATCACAGACTGCAGTGGTACATTGAAAGTAAAAACATCCTTGTGCCACAGCAGGCTGGCTTTAGGCAGTGCTACTCTACGGAAGATCAGACAACCTACCTCTCTCAAGAAATTGAGGATGCATTCCAAGAGAAGAAGCTGGTGCTTGCGGCATGGATAGATCTGAAGAAAGCCTTTGACAAAGTCTGGAAAGAAGGTCTGATGAAGAAACTGAGAAACTGCTAAGTCAATGGAAGAATGAACAAATGGGTGAAAGCATACTTGCACAACAGAAGAGCCCAAGTACAGATAGACGGACTCAAGAGCAAGAAAGTACTACTGCGTCATGGTGTTCCCCAGGGCGGAGTCTTGTCCCCCACACTTTTTCTAATCTTCATCAATGATCTTGTTGCTAATCTATCGCATGGAATTAAAGCAGCAATGTACGCCGATGACCTGGTTTTATGGAGCACAAATGAACATGCATCAGTGGCCACCAAACTGCTACAAAGAGCTGTAGATACATTTGCTGCATGGGCAAATAGATGGTGTGTCAGCATAAACACTGACAAGTGCAGCACCACTCTATTTACCCTCTCTTCAAAACAAAAGGCAGGGACCATCCAGATAAATGGAACACCCCTAAGAGAAGATAAAGAAGCAACATACTTTGGAGTAACATTTAATGGCAGGCTGACATGGAGAAAGCATATCAACAAAGCAGTAGCAAAAGCCAGAAGGAAAATAGCCATCCTGAGAAAGCTAAGTGGAACCACATGGGGAGCCAATGGGAAAATACTTAGCAAAGTTTACCAACAGAGCATACGACCACACCTGGAATATGGGTCAAATACGTGGTGTTCAGCATCAAAAACCACACTACAAGAGCTGGACAAGGTGCGAAATCAAGCACTTAAGAGTCACCACAAGAGGGATGAGATCAACTCCTATAGTGGAAATGGAGAAGATGGGGAGGACACAAGCACTGAGTGAGCGCAGAGATACCAAACACTAATACAAGCAGAAAAGTTCCTCAGCTTGCCAGCCACCCTATGAAGAACAGATTTGAAAACCTAGCTATGGGGTGGTTGAAAAGAAGTAGTTTTATCCACCAGGCCAAACGACTCTGCAGAGAAACCACCGATTTGCCCACAATTGGTATGCCCCTAACAACTATTCCAGAGCGAACTCCATGGAAAGATGAGCATAGACTATCATTACAAATCCAGACAAAAGTGAGAGGAATATTTGGCAAGGAAGAACAGAACAGTGTGCAGCACAGAACAGCCACTCTCAGCTTCCTTGATGAAGAATACCCACAGGGCCTCTGGATCCGAGCCTACACAGATGGGTCGGCACAAAATGCTGTTCGAAATGGAGGAGCGGGAGTGTACATAGAATACCCAAATAATACTAGGGACACAGCCAGAGTACCGACAGGAAAGTACTGCCATAACTATGATGCTGAAATTGAGGCAATCAAGATAGCAACAGAGAAATTAATAAATACCAGCAATGGTACACAACCTGTGGTGCTACTGACAGATGCAAAATCAGTACTCGAGGCGCTCCTGTCTGGGAAATTGCCAGTACTAAGGACACTACTTTCTGAACTTAGCAGTCAGCATAAGGTCACCATACAGTGGATACCATCCCACTGTGGAGTACCCGGAAACGACAGAGCTGATCAATTGGCTAAGGAAGGAGCCAAAGAAGAACAGCATGATGTGCCCGTTACATACCACAAAAAGAAAAGAATGATCAAATCAGTCAGAAAGCCACAAAAACCTGCTCAAGATGACTACCACGTTATGGACAGACCAGAACAAGTCATTATTCTGCGCCTCAGAACAGGACACAATAGATTACGCAACCACATGTATACAAAATTCAAGATTGGTGAAACAGCCATGTGCACATGTGGATTGGCCTTGCAGACAGCAGAGCACATACTCCAAGACTGCCCAAAATATAACATATCTAGGCAAACCTTCTGGCCTAGAGAGAAGACAATGGAAGATAAACTCTATGGACCACTGTGTGAACTGAAAAAGACAGTTAAATTCATACAATAGACAACATTGCAGATATAGACATATTTCAAGCGAACGAAAGAAGAAGAAGAAAATGGTGAACATATTTTTATTTAAATGAATCAACCATAAGTTGGTGGGCTGCCAGAGTTGACAACTCAATAGATTTAGTATAAATCAATAACAAGATATAATTTACACAGGTACACACAATAGTTTAACAGAATAATTATGAATACTGATCTGAAATGTCTTCAAAGACACTTGTTACTTAGTATTTTCTCCTGTATGTATTGCTACGTGTCTTAGTATATTACTCATGCTTTGAAAATACATACAACAATCATCACACTTATAGCGTTTCACTTTTGCATGTATTTTTGTGTGCTCCTGTAAGTGAATTAACTGTGCAAAATGGGAACCACAAATATCACATTTGAATGGTTTCTCCCCTGTGTGTTTTCTTTTGTGTGAATTTAAGGTACTTGGCTCTCTGAAATTAGAACCACACACATCACATTTATAAGGCTTTTCTCCTGTGTGTATTCTCTTGTGCATCTTTAGTCCACTGCTGTCTTTAAAGGAAAGATTACAAGTATCACACTTGTATGGTTTTTCCCCTGTATGTTTTCTTCTGTGTGAATTTAAGTGATGCAATTGAGTAAAATGAGACCCACAAATATCACATTTGTATGGTTTCTCTCCTGTGTGTATTCTTTTGTGTGTAGTTAAGTAAGATAACTGTGCAAAATAAGAGCCACAAACATCACATTTGTATGGCTTCTCGCCAGTGTGGGTTCTTTTGTGTATATTTAAATGAGACAACTGAGTAAAATGAGAATCACAAACATCACATTTGTATGGTTTCTCTCCAGTGTGGATTCTTTTGTGTATATTTAAATTAGACAACTGAGGAAAATAAGAATTACAAATATCACATTTGTATTGTTTCTCTCCTGTGTGTATAATTTTGTGTGAATTTAAGTGATGCACTTGAGTAAAATGAGACCCACAAACATCACATTTGAATGGTTTCTCTCCTGTGTGTATTCTTTTGTGTACTTTTAAGGTCTCTAACACTCTGAAATTAGAACCACAAATATCACATTTATAAGGCTTTTCTCCTGTGTGCAGTCTCTTGTGCACCTTCAGGTTAGAGCTAGTTGTAAAGGAAAGATTACAAGTATCACATTTGTATGGTTTCTCTCCTGTGTGTATTCTTTTGTGTGTAGTTAAGTAACATAACTGTGCAAAATAAGAACCACAAACATCACATTTGTATCGCCTCTCTCCTGTATGTGTTACTCTGTGTCTTTTAAGTGCGCACAACTGTGCACATACAAAATCACAAATATCACATTTGTATGGTTTCTCTCCTGTATGCATTCTTTTATGCATCATCAAACTTTGTGTATAAGTAGTTGCAAAACCGCAAATGTCACACTTGTATGGCTTTTCCCCTGTGTGCAATCTTTTGTGTATCTTTAAGCCACCTGACTCTGTGAAACTAGAACCACAAATATCACATTTGTGAGGTTTTTCCTCTGCATGTCTTCTTTTATGTGTTTCAAGACCATCTCTCCGAGCAAATGCTTTACCACAATCATCACACTTATAAGGCTTTTCTCCTGTGTGTGTTCTTTTGTGAGTTGTCAGTGCACTATTATGTGCAAATGCTCTATCACAAACATTACACTTGTAAAGCTTTTCTCCTGTATGTATTCTTTTATGATATGTTAAGTGAGCACTCTGCCTAAAGCAGCGACCACAATGTTCACATTTGTACATCTTTTCTCCTGTATGTATTCTTTGGTGAACTTTAAAAGCACCACTTCCACGAAATTGAGCACCACATGTATCACACTTATATGGTTTCTCTTTTGTATGTGTTCTTTGATGAATTTTGATGTAATTCTTGTTTGCAAAATGAAGACCACAAGTGTCACACTTATAAGGTTTCTCTCCCTTATGTCTCCTTTTGTGTTTGTTTAAGTACTCACTCATTCTGAATTCTTTGAAACAAATATCACACTTATAAATCTTTGCTTCTCTATGCTTCATTTTGTGTTTTTGCAAGTAAGTTCTCTGTGCAAAATCAAGGCCACAAACATCACATTTAAACTGCCTCTCTCGTGTGTGAATTCTTCTGTGTTTTATTAAGTAACTATGCTTAGTAAAGTTATGATCACAAACATTACAAGTGTAACGTTTCTTTCCTGTATGTAGTTTTTTATGTTTCCTTAGTTGGTTGCTCACCTGAAAATCTAAACCACAGATATTGCATGTATAGGCTTTCTCTTGTACATGTCTTAATATGTGAGTCTTTAAAATACTAATGTATAAAAAGATACATCCACAATCTTCACATTTGTAAAGACCTTCTCCTGTATGGATTCTCATGTGTATTTGTAATTTATTTATACACGTTGAATCTACACCACAATCCTCACATCTATAAAGCCTCTTTTCTGTATGTAGTATTATGTGATGCTTTAACTTGTTCATATCAATAAAGCTGAGACCACAATCCTCACATCCATAAAGGATCTTTACTGTGCGTTTTGCTTTGTGCATCTTTCAATATTCACTTCTTGAAATGTCAAGAACAAACTTTCTTCATGCACAAGACTTGTGTTCACAATTGCCTGACTACCAGATTGCACAATGTTTGTAGCTACACAGTATCTTTATCTCATTCTATTTAACATATAATCCAGAATTTTATATTGTCTTAATTTACATGCATTCCTGATGAGCACACTCAATCAGCAATATATTCAGAACTAGACTTAAGTCATTAACTATTTCCGACATTTGCTTTAAGGAAATATTTGGTCTCACATGTTGTGAAACATGTGACTTTCATGCCTTCTGAGAAACATCAACATTGGAGTTGACATTGCAGCAAAGACTATCTGAAACACAAAAGAAAACGACGCCAGAGTTAGTCAAGAAATATTTGATCAAAGCTCAGTTAGAATGTAAAACAGCATTTTGGTTTGGCTTGGATTTGGTTGAGGATCACTTTCTTTGCACGTGAATATCTCCATCAGTGATCCAGTCTCCTACCAGACCACACAAGGAGAATGTCAGCACAGTGCACGAATCTCAATGAGGATTCTAACATAAAACATGATTCTAACTAGAATCACACATATTATTTTTTATGGGAAGGCTTTATAATTTTGAAATTTAGCCTGGGTGGCAGTATATTTAGCCTGCACTTTTCAATTTCCAACTGCCAAGGGAATTGTAACATGCGCAACGTGCAAACAAGTTTTAAGTTTTATGCTCTTCTCCGAAAAGTATAGACATTCGATTCACTAGATCGATCAGGCAATCCCCCACTATAAGGTTTTTGTTGTTGTCTTCCACTTATGCTGTTAGGTGTTGTGGGGAGGGATGATTGAAGTTCTGGCATCTGTGACTAGCTCCTTTCCTCCAAGAATCATGAGCATAATTCTAGGATCAAGTAAATTCCCGACCGGTTTGCTAGACCAGTCGTAGGTTCCTTACCTACTTACCCCTTGTATATTTGCTACAATCACCATGTCACATCCATTGGTTGCCTGCTGGAAAGCTTTGAGCTGTGCCAAACAGGACTGACCGACTCCTACAACTAGCCAATCATAAGGTTTTTACCCCATTAAAACTTAGCACAGCCATTTTGTTTAAACTCGCCTGGAGCCATATTTTCACACAAAGAAAAGCTTGAAAATAGTGTTTGACTTCAACATTAGCAATGTTGCTTTTAAATTTAGTTGCAAACATATTCAATTATAAATGTGTACAAATAGATGTTTAGTTAAACAATGTTATTGTTTGTAAGTAATGTTATAATGCTCAACCTCAGTAAGGGCATTGGGTTGGACACAAAATAAGAAACCAAACTGTGTGTTTCTTATTACTTTGTACATGTGTGTTCCAAATGAAAGATACGGGTACTTCCCTGATACATCGCTACAATTTATTTTTATTTTTTGCGATCCCTCACTATGAACTCGAATGTAGTCCATACACATTGTACCACTAGATAGAAATAATACTATTACTAATAGTAACGAAAGAATAATATACTTAGCACTCCTTGTACTGTAAAATGTGGTTATTGTGATGAAAATATATTAATAAATAAGTATTAATACCTAGTTAATAGAGGCATGAGATCAGCTCTGAGATCTTTTTCTTTCATTCGCTTGAAATATGCCTATAACTGCAATGTCTTTTGTATGAATTTAACTGTCATCTCTGAGATGAACCAAAAGATAATTAGCAGGGTCTGGCATTAGTTGGTTGACAACCTATGCTCTATTTTAAAAGGCTGAAGTGGAAGACATTATCTGCTAGCTAGTACGTTGGAACTTGAGTCTTGAACTTGGAGGTTGTTCTAACAGTTCTAACTTGAAAACGTGTGAGTGTGGAACTTGGCAATTTTTGTCAAGAATTTTGACAGCATATTTATTCTCCTGTTTATATTGTTAGTCCATCTAAGCAGGATTAAATTAAGAGAACTGTACTTGTTTTATATTTTCATCACAATAACCGTATCTTACAGGGAATACTAACAGTACATTATCCTTTACTATTAGTAATAGTAGTAGTAGCAGAAAACTTAAAACTCATTTGCACATTGCACATGTTAAAATTCCCTTGGCAGTAATAGTACTGCAGACTGCATGGAAAACACCATTGATTATTTAACCGGCAAGACGGCATTTACCTTCAAAGAGGTGTGGAATGTAATGAGCATGGTAAGGCATAGAGAACACCCTGGTCATCCACGCACCTGTATTCATCTCCAGTCGTCTTGACTTGTCTTGCCACTGGATTCAGATAGACTCAGGCGAGAGAGTGTGGTCGACGAATTGCGCAACTCTTCCTCACTTTAATCCAATTCATCGCGCAACTCATTCTTCATCCAACTTCATCTATCAACTTCAAGCCCTGTGGGATGAGCGAGCGGCAAAGTAGCAGGTGTGGGTATGCTGACAGTAGTAGTATATGGCCATCTCCTATACTGACTGGAGCAGCAGTGGGATTCACCAGCCCCCTGCTCCATCATTACTTAACCATCTAGCTGCGGTTGGTAGGTACCCTATAACTGCGGTTGACATTCAACCAAAGTAAAAACAGGTAAAACAAAAAAAGCAAACACCATATTCCCTTAACTATTGGAACTTGGAATGTACGCACTCTACTAGATAAAGAAGGTGTGTTGGGCCCAGAGAGATGAACAGCACTGATTGGGAGAGAGTTGGGCAGGTACAACATCAACACTGCAGCCTGGAACGAGACACGTCTTGCAGAAGAAGGCCAAATCTGTGAAGTAAGTCCTGGCTACACATTCTTCTGGAGTGGAAGGGAAAGTGAGGAAAGACGCCAGTCCAGTGTGTATTTGCCATTAAGTCAGCCCTGGTTGGCAAACTAGCTGGATTTCCGAAGGCTATAAATGACAGGCTTATGACCATTAAGATATCCCTGCTGAGCAGAAAGAAGCATGCAACCATTGTGAGCGTCTACACACTAACAATGATCAATTAAAATGATGACTGTCTCAAAAATAAACATGCACATCAAACCACTGCAGCATCCTCAAGGGGTAAATGTGCAAAAAAAAAAAAAAGCTAAATGTCACCCGCCTAAACAGTAAACAAATGCAGCTGTCATACCACCTCAAGCCCAGCGCCGCAGCTAAACAAGATGTTGAAACAGAGTGGATAGCACTAAAGGACATAATTTGCAACATTGCTATGGAAATGCAGGGTCCAACCCCCCAATAAGCATACAGACTGGTTTGATGAAAATTCTGAAGACATCAATCAATTACTGGCCAAGAAACACCTTCTCCACGAGGAATATTTGAACGACCTGAAGTCAACATAAAAAAGATGCCTTAAATAGCTGTAACAGATCTCTGTTAGGGAATTAATGACAAGGGGAAATAGGTTTGTACACGCATGAGCACCGGTAGTTAGGGATCTAGGGTTGCTCACGCATAGACGTAAACAGTCCTTCCATCAGCCGCCAAGTAGAACGAGTCGAGTATGATTTCATCTGTACGGTACTTTACAAATTGATGCCAAATAAACTCGGATATATTGTTAAAATGGACTTTGTTGTTTATAGACACGCACCATCAACTATATACAGCGGCCTTGTTATTCTATAGCACTGTTATATAGCATCCAGAGAGTCATGCAGTAGAAACTCTGGCACACGCGGAACTCCTGGCTGAGCAACAAGCTGATCAGATTCAAGGCTTTGCTTAAAGACATGATAAGAAAAACTGTTATGACTCACTAAAAGTGGTCAATGGTGCTATATCACCAGGCATAGTTCCCCTCCTTAGTGCAGATGGAGGAACATTTGGTCACCGATAAGACAGAAATCCTCCAATGCTGGATAGAGCATTTTAGCAACATCTTAAATGCAACCTCCTCCATCGATGATGAAACCATCAACTGCCTTCCTCAAGTCCCCACGAATGATACTCTTCCTGACTTGCCAACCATAGTGGAAATAAACAAAGCTATCCAGCAACTCTCCAGCATTAACCCTACCAGACCGCTGTACCAATTTTCGGTAATTTCCGAATCTGCAGCTATACCGGTGGACCTAAGTTTCGGTATTTTCCCTAGTACGCGGAAAAATGCGTCACAAACTAAAAATAACCAACCAAAATTCATGTTTAGCCATTGCAAATGTCTGCCCCCATAGGTTTGAATTGATCGAATTGACTTTGTGTGGATTAACGCGAAAAATTTATGAAAATTCACAATGAAATGAGCGATTGATGAACCAAGCACTTCAACAAGAAAGCGAAGTAGGTCTAGGCTTTTCAGTCCAACAGGTGATCAATACTTTGGTTTATTCAGATTGGATTGGCACACAAAGGTGGAATATCAGTGCTAGATGAAAGGTAGACCTATTTTCTAAAATGTCTCCAAGTTATATCTTATTCTAACCACTTGTTTGCATATAACTAACATTTTTCCACATCATGTTGGTTTTTTTCTCTTGATGCTCAGGAGCCCAGGTATATGGGACAGTTAGGGTTAGGGCCTCAGGTCTGGTAGGGTTAAGGCCCCTGGTCCTGACTCAATCCTGGCAGAGATCTAAAAGCAGGTGGTTGGTTCTAATACAGAGGCTTCACCAAGTCTTTACAAACATATAGGTGAACAAAACCATTCCACAAGATTTCAAGGACACGTCAATCGTCCACCTATACAACCATAAAGGAAACCGCCAATCCTATGACAACCACTGAGCATCTCCTTGCTCTCAATTGCAGGAAAGATACTGCCAGAATTCGTCTCAATCGCTTCACAGCCCATCTCGACTAAGGTCTTTCTCCTGACAGTCAATGTGACCTCAGAAAAGAACGAGGAAAATGATTTTCGCTGCAAGGCAGTTGCAAGAGAAATGTCAGGAACAGAACTCTGAAATGTTCTCCACTTTCAGTGATCTTACCAAGGCTTTTGATACAGTGAGCAGAGAAGGACTGGAAGATTATGGCAAAATATGGCTTTCCAAGAAAGTTTGTCCATATGGTGCGGTTATTTCATGATGGTATGCAGGCAAGAGTACAGAAAAATGTTGAACTGTCTGAACTCTTTCTTGTCACCAATGGAGTGAAGCAAGGCTGTGTCCTTGCAACAACACTGTTCAACCTCAAGTTTTCAGCTATGCTGACAAATGCCTTCGAAATTAACAACATTGGAATAGACAATAGAATACTGCATGGATGGAAAGTTATTCAATCTCATAAGGCTAAAAGCTAAAACCATAACTACCGCTAACACCACCAGAGAGCTGCTGTTTGCTGATGATTGCGCTCTATATGCCAACTCAGGCAGACACAACATTTCAGCTTTCTCATATGTCTGTACCAACTTGGGCTCAATATCAACTTGGAGAAGACTGTAGTTATGTACCAGCCAGCTCAAGGGATTAATCACACTGAGCCAAATATTAAAGTGAATGATCATAGACTAAGCGTTGTGGACAAATTCACCTAGCATGGCAGCACTGTGTCACAACTGATGATGAAGTGAATGCAAGAATCACCAAGGCCAGCATGGCCTTTGGCAGACTGTACAATAATGTGTGGGACAGAAATGGAATAAGCCTGCAAACAACCCTGAAAGTCTACAAAGCAGTTGTATTATCCACACTGCTATATGCTTGTGAAACCTGGACTGTTTACCAGTAAAACGCAAGGAAATTCAACCACTTCCACACAGTCTGCCTTAGGAAGCTATTGAAGATTAAATGGCAAGACAAGATCCCAGACACTGAAGTCCTAGAAAGAGCATCCATGCCCAGTATCCACAATCTACTAATGAAGAATCAGATTCGCTGGGCTTGTCACCTGACTCAAATGCCAGAGCACAGGTTATCTAAATGAATTTTTTACAGCTAGCTGCGCTGTGGCAAATGCTCCCAAGGCGGCCAGATGAAACACTTTAGAGACACTGAAGATCTCACTAACAGCTTTTGGAATTCATCACGACACTTGGGAGACTGCTGCCAGAGACTGAAATTTGGGGCGTACATCATTACGCAAGGGTGTAGTCACTTGTGAAGCAAACAGGACTGCAAGAGCTGTGAAAAAATGTAGCTAGTCGATTTTCTAACACAATTAGATCCAAAACCGGAAATAATATTCTGTGCTTGCACAGAATGATCCATTGGGTCCCCAAGAAAGGCTATGAAAAGACCATGCATGTTTATGACATCATCCATTCATTTAAATATCACATGACAATAACAAATGCCATCTTAGTTTCTGCAGAATAGGTCAGTCTAACATTCTGTGCATAGCAAGAGGTTGAAATTATCTTGTCTTTGAAATAATTTCAATTATTTGGCATACGGTAGGTACTTTTATTTTCTAGAGCTTGTTTAATTAGTTTTAACATATTTGTAGACAGATTTTCAAATTCTGCACCCATTGTTATATATATTTGGAATGTTTTATTGCCAATCATCTTGAATTTGTGGTAGAAAAAATATATTTTTGCTGAGATGTTGTTTCATGTTTGCAATTGGAAATCCAATATGTCGGAGCTGCGCATATCGATCGGACTAGCTGTCTATGACTTGTTTGAGTCAATCTCACACGGACTGACAGTTCACTCAGTACAATTTATTTTAAAAGTAACTGTAAATGAGTAAATACTGTTAGATTAGTAATTTTTAAATCTGCAGCATTTGTCTTGTAATTTTGCATCTCTCATTATTGTTCATCAATGGTAGCGTCTGTTGGAGACTTCTTATACAAGGACCCCATCATACTCAGAAAATGAATTTTTATTGCAGCATCATGCTGATAATACTTGAAGACTAAATGTTTTAATATCAATGTTGCTTTACTTTGATCATGATTTTCTAATTGGGTATTTGCTAATGAGTACCACCACAGCTATAGAGGCCTTGAGAAACCATATCCAGCGGCACCTCAATGAAGCCCGTTATGACAATTCTAAGCAGAGATATTGAGTGTTGTGATCTTGAACAAAGAAATACTTCAGGAATCTGCTCACTGGGCTTCTTGCTACTATAACATTTTTGGTTTTAAATGAACATCTTAGCAACCATACATTATTGCGAACGGAATAGTGAGACCTAACTGCTCATGTCAACTGTAATTAGTAATTAATGAACATTATTAATTGGTGGCCATTTTTAATTTATAATTAGGTTGCGGCACATGCTATCGAAACCGGAAGTACTGGTTAGGTCTGTAGCATCATTCCGCATAATATAAGATATAGCTTGCTGGGATTTAGTGCTAGCATTACGAATGTATGTGGTAATTAATGAAGAATAACTAATTGGCAGTCATTTTTAAATGCTAATTAGGTAAAAATAAAAATATATGACATGAGCAGTTAGGCTTCACTACCCCGCTCACAATGATGTGTCAATGAAAACAAACAAGTTACATTAGTAAGAAAACAAATTTTGATCAATTCAGCTATCACTTTGACTGGGACAGGAAGGAAACATGCTCAGTGAACAGATTCCTGAGAATTTCTTTGTTTAAGATCAGGACATTCAAATAAAATAATTAAATATGCATTATCTTCGCTTGGATTGGAATTAACATACAGGCATCATTGAGGTAGGTACCGATAGATTTGGTTTTTCCATGGCCTATCTATCTGTGATGGTCTTATTATTACTTTTACTTTTAGTAAACACTTAATTTGGAAAAAAAATTTAGTCAAAATACCTTTTAAAAAAAAAGAACAAGGCTGGACAGAAAACCCACTGACACTGCAACTGCAGGAGATACCGAATAAGAGTAAGACGTAATTACTAATAAACCTTAAAGCTTTGCCCACATTATCAAAGGACATTTCCAGCCAAAATAGGCCTTACCAGCCATTCACATTCTAATGGCACTCAAACTCAAGGTCAAGGCATCAAACTTTTAACTCCACTGGGCGAAATGAATGGTCATCATCATTCTTGACCGACAAACACCCTAGTAGTACTAGTACATTCCGTCATCTCATTCATTCAGTAGCATGTCCTTTGCAGAACCTCGCTCCCATAATAACCTTCCAGAAAACCTCTCGATCACAAGCAAGATGTCCAGCGTCTGATACACCATTCCGTCATCTGCCATATTGGATATGACTCCGTCTTCAGGGTTGCCACTTTTTTTTTTTTTCACAAAAAAATATCTAGAAATGGCCCAAACAACATCCATAAATATCTAGATTTCGTTGGAAAGTATCTAGGGAAAATATCCAGATTGATAAATTAAGAAATTACATACGTATTGATATGACTGTCGCACTCCCTGGCGAAGACGTTTACGGCTTTTGCCGTAACCCCGTATATTCTCGTGAGTAAGGCAGGTGCGCTCGAACCGGCAGCGGTTCGAGCCGCGCTGGCAACTTACGGGGGTATGTGAGCAGGTCGCTTAGAAATCAATGGCAAACTACTGAGCGTAATCTTGCCTAGTACATAAACAGCAGTTGAATAATGCTGATGTTGACTGCAACGTCCTGTAAGGGATATGCAACATTTAAAAAAAAATTTATGTGACTTCCCTATAGAATCATGTCCTCATCTTCACTGATGTCTGTCTCACAGGATGCACTTGACACTTTGCTTGGATGATGAAGTTTAAGCTTCAGATTCAAAATGACTCTGGTAATATGCTTTAGCTGTTCCAATTTCTTTTAATACACGATCAGGGAGCTGATAAGTTGAACAGCATTTTCCTACTCTCATCAGGCCAAATCTTATTGTCAAGATAGCATTTAAGAGGTCAAGTTTCATCCTGTTTCTTAGTTTACAGTTTGTATAATTCATAGTACTGAAAACTCTTTCCACATCAGCATTTGAATGGGATAGTATCATGGCAGATATCGCACATTCAAAGAGCTCACAGAATGGACTGTTACCTGAGGCATCTTTAAGTTGTCTTACTTCACTCCAAAAGGCTTCAGTTTCTGTTTTGTTTCTCCAGTCAACCAAATTTATTTTGGTTAACTGATATTCTGCTTCCGCCACACTATTATCAGTAGCCCCTAAAAATTTCGTAACTTGACAATATTTTGATATGTCTTTACTGGCTGAAGTATGTTGTTAACAGAAAAGAGTGAAATATATTTCAATACATCTAAATTTTCAGGAAGTCTGTGCTTCAATTGCTTGAATAATAAGAGAAGAAAATCTTGACAGCGGTTTCTTAAGTATTCTCTTCATTTTCTGTTAATAGTCCTTTTGTTTTTAAACCATCAATTTTTTATTCTTCTTCTTCTTCTTCGTTCATCCGGAGTTTTTTTTCGGATGTGACTGCGTTGTGCCTGTTTACAGCAGAGCTGCGTTCTTGCGCCGTTAGGCCGACACATCCGACTTCTGCGGGCATTTGTTGACCGGGTTAACCTTCCCGGGGAATTTTTTATTCGATTTGGTATCCCAGGTATGGTGTATGAGCCAAATAGCTCTCTATAGTGCAAGTGAACAAGTCGGCTTTACAAGTTGGCAATATAAGTCTTTTATCAATTGAGTGAAATAGCAAACTGAGGGCGTCAAGTAATTTAACTTTATCAACATTTTGAGATTCAAATAGTTTATTAACCTTTTTTGCACTTCACTTAAAACGGCTTGTAAAAAGATAAGGAATGCCAACTTTTTTTTCTTCATCACTGTACATTCCATATAGTATTTCAGCTGTGTAGCACTTTTCACTTTGTCTTGTTATTTAGAAGTGTGTCTTCAACTCCAACCATTGGTTCACAATTACTTCAACAGCTGTTTGAATTGATAATCATCTAGTTTTGCAATATGACAGAATTTTCAGTGGTGAGGAACTATCTATATCTATAAAACACAATGTATGTATGTATGTATTTATGTGTGTATGTGTGTCCGTTCTTTATTCGTTCGCGCAAGGTCCATCTGATTGAGATGAAATTTTCTACATGTTTTCTTTTCATTCCCGTGCAACCAACTGTCATAGTTTTTTAGTGTACAATCAGCTATTTACTTACTAAAATTTAATATTTAAATTTACATTATAATTTCTATATAGTGATGGGACTTAACATAAGAAAAGTTATTTAAAGGGGCATAACTTTTAATAACATTTCTATTATTTTACATATAGATTGTTGCATTGTTTTCAAAGATTTATAAACTCTTTGTCTACAGTTATTTACAGGCATATGAGTTATAATAAATAATGATATAATCTTTAAGGCATTTTCATAGTTTTCATAAAAATAATGCAACTATTTAAATAGTGAAAATTTTCTAACTCATCTTTTTATTTTTCTTCAACTTCTTCTTCTTCCTTCCTTCTTCTTCTTCTTCTTCTTCTTCTTCTTCTTCAGCATTCCTAACAAACATGGCCGCCTATTTGATGATAAGACGAGCACATTTTTGATCTTTTACAGGAGAACAGAAACAAACGGCTGCGATGGCATCAAAAGGAAAAACTAGTTCTTTATTTGACGATATATTTAAAATCCAGAATACTGCTCCTGAACTAGACGTTGATCCTGAAGATCTGGTAGATGGGTTCAAGGCTTCTCTTGTGGAAGGAGTAGATGAAGTTGAAACATTTTGATCCAGCAGTTTACGAAAACAAGCAGCAATTATACCAGACGATCCCAAATACGAAGGGGAAAAGATATCAAGAAAAGACCTCTACTTTAATGATGAAGATGATGAAGGTCACTTTACAGATTCAAGTCAGGACAAGCAATCAGAGGATGAAGGCAGTCTCATTGAAGATGATGATGATTTTGGCGAAGAGGAGAATAGTGAAGATGATGACAAATTAGAAAACAGTGAGGATGATGATGACGATATGGATAATGGATTGGAAGTGGATAAAGATGAATCAACTGAGGCAATTAAAGCGACTGATGTGTTACCACCAGCAGACAAGTCTGATGACAGAGCAAAAGGAAACGCAGTGATGTACCAACTAGGTGTTTGGGACGACTTGCTCAAAAACAGAATTGCCTTGCAAAAGATGGTCACAGCCTGTAACAGGTTACCACAACCTGACACATGGGCAGATTTTATCCAACAGGAGAGCTTCAGAAAGGAGGCCAAGAATGTTCATAGTTCAGTGAGGAAACTTGTGTCGATATTGCTTGACCTTCAGCTACAACTCTTGCAATTAGGAGGGAAATCAAGCAAGAGTAAAACACCAGCTGGGAATTCCGATGAGGAGATCACCAGTGAATCTGAAGCTGATGATGATGATCAGGAGATGACTGTCAAAACCAGTCAACTGAATGGGTCACATAATGGTATGGAATCAGGTGATTTGGATGAGGAAGATGACAGCCCAGGAGAAGAGGAAGAAACAGAAGAAATGGAGATTGATGCTGTAACAGAGAACAAGCAACAAAATCAAGGCCGTTTGAAACGTAAACTTGATGTGGAAAAAGTTGAAGAGACACTTTCAAAAAGGCACAAAGACTTTCAAAGTTTCAGAAACGACACTTTGTCCAAGTGGGATGAGAAGACAAGACTGACCCAGGGAAAGATCAAAGCCAAGAATTTATCTGCCTTTGAAGTGTCTGTTTTGAAACAGATAGAGCAGATTTTGGTTAACCGTGATAGACTGGTCAAACGACTACATCAGCAGCGATCAGCTTACAGAATTCTGGGCAAACTGGTCACTGAAACTGACGGCAAAGCTGGTGAGGATAGGGTGGTCGAGGATGATGATGATGTGGAGATCAAGCTAAAACAAAGAACCAGGCAGGAAGCAGAGGTTGATCATGAGATCATTGATGACAATGACGTCTACCATGTGTGCCTGAGAGACCTTGTGGTATAATAAAACGTCCTTACCCTTTCCTATTTATGGACTCCCTTAAAAATAAACAAACCCTTACAATTACTGTTTAAGTAACTTACTTAATGCAGGAGAAAATAAAACAGCGATAGACTGACCGTGGCACAGCTAAATTTAATTTGGCTTGTTTTCTCTCCCGTATCTGGCCAATCCTGGCGAGGGGGAAAACAAAGACTGAAGCGGCCATTTCTAGTCAAGAGAAGACACAAGAAAGTCGACCTTTCCCTTCGGGGAGAAGGTAGTTTGCCTTAAAAACATGATTCTATTCAAGCTATTGAAGAGAAGCAGGTGGTGGGTGAATTTGGTGGGACTATATCACTAACACTGGATCCTGGGTCAACAGCCATAAAGTGAATGTCCAAACCATAGTCTGGATCTAGCAATACCTCAATGTTTACTGCGGCGCTCAATAGCTCCATAGCGAGCAACAGAAAAGTTGAAGATAACTGATTGGGTGAGTGATTAAGTCCTATTTTCGTAGGAAGATCCAGGATGGACTTCAAGATCTAATAATCTACAAAGATGAAGATCAACAAAGTAACTGACAACAGTGACTCGTCAGTTATACGTTTGAGAAGTATCATCTATGGCCTCATCATTCAACAAAATCAGTGAAACTATGTGACAATCCTTCTACAAGTTATTAAAACTAACAACAGTGAGTAATCTTCAACTGTTGGTTGGATTACCAAGTTAATATCCACAATGGATAAGTCTTCGAAAGAACATCTCACAGCTGCAAAAGTCAAACATAAGGTTCCAGCCATGCAACACCAAGTTCTAGCTATGAACACCAACTCAAACAAATGGGAAGAAGACATTGAACCAATACAACCAAGGTGCCAACTGAAAACCATACCTACACCAGATTACCTCAAGGTTCCCAAACCTGAACACATAAAAAAAAGACCATATGAAAGCAGCTAGCGGAGTAAATGCCTCTACGCCTGCAACCACAGGAATCACCTGATGGCTTGCAACCCTGGATATGTGGTGGAGTCAATATTCTTCAGTTCCATGCCTGCAGCAGAATCCTGGAATTAATTCCAGATGAACCAAATGAATAACAAGCAGAATTGTATGTCTACACTGAAAGTAAATAATGAATCAGAACTCTGTGCTGGTCCCATGTCAGCCTAAATGCCAATAACGGTGGAATAGGTTATAGACTGATGACTAGGTGGGTGAAAAATCTGTGGGAACAAAATTGAGATTCGGATATTATAAGCCGAGACGCTGAAAGGTAGGCATCCTTTTCATCAGATATGGTGATATAGGGAAGAACCTTAGTCCAAGACCAAAGATGCATCTCCTGAAGGTATGACCAACCCAGGCCTCAATTTCACACTGACACCGAGCCGTTCGCAAAGAAGATTCTTGAATTCAGCTCCACGGAGGAGATATGTGGTGAATTTATTTCATAAGGATTATAAGTTGTTCCGCAACAAACTTCAGTGGACATTAAACATGACTGTGAGTATTTATTGCTGTCACGGATAAATATGGACATTAACTGCTTTGCACTGGAGAAGAATACCCATCCGCAATGCCTAAATGAACACTATAATTAATTAATTTAATTATTAGTATCAACTGTTTTCATGTGTGTGTTTTTTTCTTCTATGACATATAAAGAGTGTTATTGAGGTATAACCAATGATGGTTAAGGTAAATAGTATTTTGACATCAACTCATTATTTTTAAATATGATAATTGTACATGGTGTCAGAAACAAATATATATGTTAGGTTTCTGCACCTAGACCAATGTGATTTTATCTAGGTACAATGAGTCAAGTTAGCAGAACCAATTTGTGGTTGTTATGTTGTTTGTGATAACATTGTTGTTGTTTTTTTGGGGTCACTGGGTACTATGTTGTAATACTGCACATTATTCCCATGCCTGTCTGAAAATGCATAGTGTTTATTACACCTATATATATATGTAACTGCAGATCTTGAGTTAATACCTGAACTGTTTGTCCAAAAGTGTTGTGTACATCAAGTAAATGTGGTGTCCAACCAGTGGTTGTTTATATGTTGTGAGCAATCAATATCCTTCTAGCACCATAGATAATGTAAAGGGTGATGAAGTGGGAAGGGAAACCTACACACAGATGCCATTGTTTCAAGGATTGAGCTCTTTCTTCCTGGGATTTGTGGTAAATATCCCTGATCACCCTGCATTCTTACCAGTGACCAGAGAATCAATAATACCCCCTAGACATTTTAACGAATTATTCTCAGGAATTAAAATCCACATCCCACAGACCTCATTGAAATGAAGCAGAATGAAGAAACAGATCCAGTGATGGCCAACAAGCAGTGGCTGGAAATTCAACGGCTGAGAAATAAACAGAAGCGAAAAGTGGATACCCGTGCCAGTAAGGGTAGGAAGATCAGATATCACGTGAAAGAAAAGCTGAAAAACTACATGACACCATATGATAAGTCTTTGTGGTCAGAGGAACAGAAGGATGATTTGTTTAAAGCCTTGTTTGGAGGACAGCATTATCGCAACAACAATCCCGAAGCTTTTGAGAAACCTACAATAAACCTGGGCATTTAGCTGTTGGCTAATGCTTCATTCTGTTCACATTAGAAGTAAACTATACTGATAGTTATGTTATCTCATCTGTTCACACTGGAATTAAACTATACTAATAGTTAAAAAAAAAATTCTTCAGCATTCCGAGCCATTGAGGTTCTTTGCTGCAGATACAATCCGTTTCCATTCGTCTCTCTGGTGGACCTTCTCTTGCCAGTCGTTGATTCCAAGTGCTTGTAGGTCTGTATATGTATTATCTCTCCACCATCTTCTTGGTCTACCTCGGGGTCTACGGTCATTTATTTCCTGAGTGTAAGCGAGTTTTGTTTCCCTATTATCTTCCATTCTTTCTATATGCCCCAGCCATTGTAGTCTATTAGCCTTCGTGATACCAGTGATTAGCGGGGACTTAAACAGATCATAAATGTCTTTGTTACTCCTTCTTTTCCACTCTCCACTTTGTGTATCCCTAATGGGTCCAAAGATGCGTCTTAAAATTTTGTTCTCAAAGGTTTGTAACAAGGCTTCGTCTCCTTTCGTTGTACTCCAGGTTTCAGAGCCATACAGCACAACTGGTCTGATCAGTGTTTTGTATATTGTGATTTTGGTGTTACGAGATAGCGCATTTGATTTTAGTAGATGTTGTAGTGCATAGTATATCTTATTTCCAGAGTTGATTCTAGTTTGTATTTCTTCCCTTATGATGTTGGAGCAGTTGAAGATTGTACCCAGGTATTTGTATGTTTCCGTTCTTTTAATGGTCATATTATCTATTTGTATGTGGCCAGAGTTTTTAGCCATTCCGTCTCTTGAAATTACCATATATTCTGTCTTATCTTGGTTGATAACCAGCCCCATCTGTTGGGCTTTTTCCTTTAAGTGAGTCAATATTTCCAATGTCTTTTGTTCACTTTGCCCTATAATATCTATATCATCTGCATAACCAAGCAGCTTGGATGTTCCTCCAATATCACATTCCTCCTTTACCTTCCTTACAACTTTCTCTAGAGCCAGATTGAAGAGTAGCGGCGATAGTGCATCACCCTGTTTCAAGCCAGATGTTATTTGGAAGGGGTCTGATTTCCTGCCTTTATATGTTACTATATTATAAGTATCTTCCATGCATAGTCTGGTCATGTTGATTAACTTCCTTGGTATTCCAAATTCCTGCATAGCATTCCATAGACTATTCCTATGGACACTATCATAAGCCTTTTTAAAATCCACAAAAATGTTATGGAGATCTCTTTTATATTCCCAATTTTTCTCGGCTATTTGTCGTAAGATAAATATCTGATCTATTGTTGATCTGTTTTGTCTAAAACCCGCCTGGTAGTCACCTAATATGTCTTCTGAATATGGTTTTAGTCTATTTAGTAATACTGCGGATAGTATCTTATAGCTTGTGGACAGTAGTGATATTCCTCTATAATTTCCACATTGGAATTTGTCTCCTTTCTTACAGATAGGTATCAATAATGACTCTTTCCAGTCATGGGGTAATTCTTCTGTCCTCCAGATTTTTATTATTAGTTCGTATAGCTTTAGATGTAATGCATGGCCACCTGCCTTTATAAATTCAGCAGCAATTCCATCAGTCCCAGTTGCCTTATTGTTTTTAAGTCGTGTGATTACATATAGGATTTCTTCAAATGTAGGTTCTTCCATTTGTGGTTCACATGTTAGAACCTCTTCCTGTGGGAAAAGTGTTACTTGGAGCTTCACAATTTAGTAATTCAACAAAATATTCTTTCCATGTGTTGCACATTTCCTCATTGGTATTTATCATATTCCCATTTTTGTCTTTTAAACCATATGTGTTTTGTTGGTGCCCTCGTTTCATTGACTTCAGTTCTTTAAAAACTTTCTGGATTCATTTTTCTGGTGATTAGTTTCCATATCTTTGATTATATTACTCATATATTCTCGCTTCTGCTGTCGGACTATTTTTGCAGCCTCTTTACATTCATTTCTATAATGCTCTTCCTTTTGGATGTTGTTGATGTCATTTAACCATAAATGTCTGGCATTCTTTTTCCTAATGACTGCTTCTTCACATTTTTGATTGAACCATCTGTTCTTTCTATGCGTGGTTAACACACCGAGACATTCTTCTGCGGTAGATTGAATTGTATTCTTGATGTTCAACCAAGTTTGGTCAACGCTTTCCTCCAAACGGTTTTGCAGAGTTTCAAGTTTACATTTGATTTCATCTGTAAATTTCTCTTTGACTGTAATTTCTTGTAGTTTTTCTCTGTTATATGTTGGGTGTAATCTTTGTAATTTAGTATAGAAAGCTCTCTTAAGTTTTATTTTAAATTTTGCTCCAACGAGGAAGTGGTCACTGTGGCACTCAGCTCCTCTATAACTTCTAACTTGCTGTATGTTTGATGCATTTCTGTTGTTAATTAAAATGTGATCTATTTGATTATAGGTTCTCTTGTCACATGATTTCCAAGTTTGTTTGTGTATATCCTTTCTTTGTAGTCTGGTACTGCTAATCTGCAGTCCTTTGGCTTCTGCCAGGTTGATGACTCTCCATCCATTATCATTTGAAGTTGTATGTAGGCTTTCCATACCAGCCACTTTTTTATTAGTTTGCTCTCTACCTATTTTTGCATTGAAGTCTCCCAGCACAATCAGGATGTCCTGTTTGGGAGTTTCTTCTATGACATCTTCCAGATCATTATAAAAGTCTTCTTTAATATCATCTTCTTTTTTCATTTTTCTTCAACAGCACATTAATTTTTTTTAACATTCTCATATGTATGTCACGTTACACCCACATTGGGTATTTATGGATGCCCATGTTAAAAATTACTTTTCATGCATTTTCATGCTTATTGTTCTTTTGCTGTAAAGAATTGCTTCATAAGAGATGTTCAATGAAAGAATGCATGAGAGGAAATAGAGAAGAAGGGCCGAATGTAGGACGGGCCTGCGAAAGATTTTTCGTTCGTTAAAAAAAAAGTAATTTTTTGTGAGAGAAAGTTAGTTGCATGTCTTTTGCAGTAAATCC